>MU225994.1:5857272-5896223 GCA_018584345.1 Thuja plicata
AATTACAATTTGATCAAGGAAATTGATTTGAATTGAAAATGTTCCAAAGCATTGATTCAGAAATTTGATAAATGATAAAATAATAAATGGGGCCCATAGTCTAGGCGACCATTTTAGGGTGCATACAGTGATTCTAGGATAACTGCAGTCTTCGAGGTCACTAATATTTTATTTAGAAACGACACGCATCCTCAAGAATCTCAAAACCGATACTATGAAATTTTGGATGATATACTTGAGTGTGACTTTGAATCCTTCAAATTAGTTCTATTCATCATCAAATGGTATAGGATATGAATGAATCAAAATGATCCTGATAAAACTATTATTTAACATGATAATGGATTTACAATGATTAATACAGGGTCATTTGAGCCCGTTGGAGATGAGCCCTATGTTCTTCCAAGCCAATGTGAGAAAGTGTTTTATTTAGAGGTTCCACATAAACCAGGTTGGTCATTTGTTGTTAGACATGATCCAAGAGGAAGACCAATAAAGTATAATGTGATGGAAGAAGAAGAAACTAAAGATGAAGAAGAAGAATATGATGATGATGGTGGTGGTGATGATGATGATGATGATGATGATGATGGTGGTGGTGGTGGTGGTGATGGTGGTGATGATGATGGTAATATTGATTTATTCATACAAATTTATTTGACTTATATGTTTTCATAAGTAATTTATATAATGTATTAAACTCTAATACCATGGTACAATTAATTTATTGTGTTCAATTCTAATGATTACAACATATATGATTTATAATACATGTGTTTCAATTATTACTCATATATTTAATGTATTTATTATTTAAAAAATTACCAAAATATTGATTATGATGCTCAATTGTTGGTGTTGATTTCATGTATATATTTTGTGTGATTCTCACCCTTTGTGGAAATATGCAATTGACTATAGACATCATCACCCATTTTGTTGACAATCCTATATGGCACACATAAAGTAAAGGTAAGGAATTAAAAAATATACAAATATTATGATGAATGCATATTGATCATGTTGTCTTCTATGTAATTTGTAGCATAAGTATCTTGTAATTTTTAGCTAACTTAAGATAAATGATTCACATATGCAGAAAATTTAACCCCTCTTATGAGGATCCTATATAGTGACATGGATCGGGAGGTATAACTCAATACACCCTATAGAAATAAATTATTATTTTCTTTCTTTCTCTTTACACCCATCTTCATTGAGTGGTTTAATAATAAGGTATTAACTTGCTCATGATTTAACAATACTACTCTCAACGTCAATGATCCAAAGATTACATCATCAACATTACCCACTTTAGAAAAATATCTCACTCCTTACCAACTATATCTCTCATTTGATGGACTGCAAGAACCACCTAATAGGTAATTGTCAATTTGTCTTCCTTGAGTGAGGAAAATGCGGGAATAGAAGACGAAAATGAGACATGTAGTAGGCCTAAAATAGGGAGATCAACTAGAGGTCAAAATATTATAAGAAAATTCAATAAACACATGAAATTTTTCCTTGTTGAAGAGGGGTCATGTTCTTATGATGATGAGACCAAAGATGACATTAACGTGCTCTTGAAGTACACACATCTTTAGAAAGAATGGGTACCCAAGGAACTACCTCCAATGAACACTAGTTTTTGTGTTAACAAGAGGATTTATCGTATAGCTCCATCATCATTACATGGTTTCGTCCTATTTTCCATGGATGACATAAAGATATGTTACAACAAAGTTGTTGAATTGATGGAGTTTGTCGGACCTTGTTACAATTACAATAATTGGATGTGGATTGTTTGATATAAAAAAAGTATGCATAGGTATGCACTGTCAGCAAATTATATACAATGGAAAGAAAATGATCAAATTAAAATATTTGCTATGTACATTGACGGAAGGCCAAAAGAAACAGGGAATATTGTGGGTTTTATAAATAGTATGCAACCTGGGTCAACTAATAAGAGACCCAATTTCATATTTGAGGCGCGTGAGGGAAATTGTGTTTTTGTATGTGTGATAAAATCAATAAGTGTAGGGGAAGAGCTACGAATAGATTACCATTTGAATCACATAGATACAAATAAAGTTACTAGCATGGGGTTGGTAATTTATACTATATGCCATTTAAACTAACCTCTAATTAATGACTCCAATATACCATTTGTTTTTTTGCTAAGTTTATTGCTTTCACTTCATTGAAGTTTTTATATTTAATCTTTATCATAGGATGACATGGATCCACCACATGATAGAGGCGGGGATGTTCCTCCCACCCCTTCTTTGGTGAAGGTAAAACTTAGTGTAATTGTACAAATTAGATAGAAGTAAAATATTATATTATTATGTTCTTTTATTTAGGGTTTTTGAGTTATTCTGATAGTTTTGCTGATAATCCTATCACAAATTGATGTTCAGGAAAAGGGAAAAGAACCTATAACAACTAAGGCAATAGTTGTAGATTTGGAGGCAACATTATTATGCAATGATGACATCACATATACCTCTGACCCCATAAAGATGGTGAGAAAGACCCTAAAAAAACTCAATACAAAACTTCTTGGCCTTCTGCTCCATCCAGATCCAAATGAGGAGATGCGGTCAAAGAGAGATGAATTGATATGGAGAGCATGTTGTTTGGAAGTAAGTAGTAATTAATTTTTAGTTATAAAAAAAGTTCAATAAAGGTTTATATTTTATACTATTTTATGTCATGAACTAAAATATGTATGTGTTCTTGTTACAAGTTTTTTTGAGTTCTCAACCACCTTCTCATGGACATCGTGAGGATGGTACTAGCACATGTTCCTTAGGTAAAATAATATGTAAGTTAACAAGTTACAAGGAATCATTAAGTTAATTATTAGGCTTGCTGAATCACCTTACAGTAACTATGTTAACATAAACTTTTCCTTACTTTGGAAAAGTTCAATAACCCTTAAAAACAAGGTCACAAGTCTCTATCACAAACATAAGTAACTATCAAAATTGTTAGGAAAATCCTAACACAATTTCAACATCAAAACAAATGACTGCACTGTCACAATGCAGAGAATTCATTGACATAGTCTACTACGGCATCACTTTTCTCACGTTACACAAAGACATTTCAACCTAAACTAGATTCATTTGAAAGAATAGTGTGATGCTAGATTTCAACACAGCCATTACAAAGTAACCTATGCCATGAAACAGTCTTAGGTCATGGTTAAAAACAATGGATTATCAATTTTTCATGGTGCCAACACTTTCCTATCAATCTAGGTATCAAACCCTCCCTTCTAGGGTCTTTAGCCTAGGGCTTTCTCACTTAGGTTCTTACAAACCTCTCCAGATCCTCCCAATGGATCTAAAACCTCCAATTGGAACCCAATAGCCAAGATCCAACATAAAAAACCCTCATTCTATGGAGTATTTGTCCATAACAATGACTGGTGCTAAACAGTGCACCCTCAATCAACAACCTTGCTCCATCTTGTGATCTCTCCTCCATAATACCTGCACATCCCTTCATTCTAACTCTATATAAGGATATTATAATTTCCCTTGTGTGATCCCATAGGATTTGCGTTAAATTCTTATGATTCCAATTTTTGGACACTTCTTTCTATCTATAATTTGTACACAGTTATTTTATTCTTCGACAAATGAGGGTATTGAATGTGATCCAGAAATGTATATATTATCAGTCTTTATTCAATGAATTAGACAAAGGAAATAATAATCAATGCAATTTTCTATTATCTCGACATTATAAAAGATTTATATTGCCAAACAATTCTTCTGATATAATTCTTTGTTCTAAAATAAATATGTCAACTCTTCTTTGAGGAAACTCGATAATGTACAATGTTTAATAATTCAACCAAACGGATTGATAATGGTAGTCAGAGTGGCAATATCAAATGATTTAGAACTTCTTTCTATGGTGTTATACTTAATAAGTGAGATGATTGTGTCACATATAACGGGGATGCTTTAGATATTGTATGCAAGGTTTAATTATGCAAACTATCTGCTACATCACCAAATCAATTATATCCTTGGAAGGACAAAATTATAATTATGATGGTAAAGTAATTCTGATATGATAATGATATAGGAGTTTGGATTTAATACTAAATTGATCTTTTATGGATCTAATGGTTTACAAATGCAATCAATTCTAGATTGTTCTTCTTATGATTTTACAATTTAAAAATGCTTATTGATGTTCCTCGTTCTTATCCCCTTTGAATGTGATATAATATTCTTATGAATTCTATAATTGAATCAATTATTACTGTCTCTGGTCTCTACTTATTTCCTTACCACCTATAGATGGAAAATTCTTCCACCAACCGTTCCAATTATAATTTTGATTTATAAAGTGTTATGAATTCTGAGCTCCACATTGATGAATAGTAGGAAGTCGTGGCTACAAAGTATGGATGGATATCGTACGACAATGATATCTGGTCTTGCAGAAGAGCCATTGTTTATAATATATGTTTTCACCTTATAATTTGCACGTCACCTCCTATGCTAGTTAGATGGTATTCCTTCCCTGTATATCCCCCTTATCTATCTTGGCGACTACTTGAAGGGGGCCACCCGTTGAGAAAGTGACTTCTCTCAATAGGGTCATATCTCTTCAATTCATCTTTCCTTTCATGACTGACATTATTTACCTTAATCAAAAGGAAATAAAACACTTAATTATCTTTAATCGATAATCTTGGTTATGTGTATCTCATAGGCTTATCGTTGATTGCAGGCTTCATACGAATTCTAACTTATATTACTCTATGATATACGACTTCTAACTTATATTACTCTGTTTCAATCTTTCCTATAATCCTCGATGACTATAGCCAGCAAGATATCCCTTGATAACATTTTCTCTCACATCTCATATTCTCCTTACATTCGATCAAGACTTTCTAATTGCCACCGCTTCCTCATCTATGGATGGTTGTTCAATTAACTTAGTTCTTTCTTCTAATTACAGATATAGTACATGTTTTGACTCCTCCCACCAATCACATTAACCACAGGGGGTGGGAGAGTCTATCCAACCATGGAGACTTCAAAATACAAATTGTTGATTGCAAAGACACAATCTAGGAACAGTCAACACCAAAGTTTATTATTTGCCTTCAAATGCAAACGAAATGTTACAATATTGACATGAAAATAATAGAAAATCAAAATAGAACTATTTTACTTCATTTCCTATATCCAATCACATTGTTTCAAACATTTAAATGCACAAAATTAGAGATTGTACTCTGCGTCTAGAATTAAGCATTTGCAAGAATATTGTTGTTTATTGATTAAAAGCCATTACAAAATGGTCTCCACACCCAAACTCTACATCCTATCAAAAATCACATGGATCTTCAATTAAAAGACCCTCAAACTTGACAAACACTCTTATAACCAACTTCTAACGGCCTACAACAGTAAAAAAATGATTATTTACAAATTACAAGTTTAAAAAGTTGTCAAGTTGACAAATATCTTTGTCAACTCAACCCTAACATGACATATCTTTGCCCCTACCTAAATAATTTCTTCAGATTCAAGCTCTTCATGACATGAAATCTCACTGTTGCAACCATCAACAACCTTGTGTATGACAACTTCTTTGTTTTGCAAAACAAGGTTGTCCAACTGCTATAAAACCTCCTGCATGTCTTTGATAACAATGTATTGTTCAAGTCATGATGTGCAGACACCTCCTCCTACGAGGATGAGAAATCTGACATCCTTGTCAACTGTAATGTCGGCAACAAGGAGCATGCAAAAATCCACATTTGCACTGTCTATAGCTGGTAGATCCTTGTTTTTCTATATTCATTTATGTGTTAATTATGATTTGATTGTACTTTAATTATGTGGAATAATTTTGTGTTGTAGAAGATACACCTCCTCAGAATACAGAGACCAGTATTGGTGATAATTCACAATCATTTCCTGGATCTACTCATGTTGCTAGTATGGGAAAATTGTAGACGTCATTGTTGTTGACCGATGAAGATATGATTCCTTTAAAATTACCTAAGCTTCCAGGTACTTTAAAATTATTGTTATTTATATTCTAATTTTAGTTTACTTATTCATAACTCATTTTGGATTGATGGTCCCATGATGTGTTTGCAGGGAATGATGTTTTTAATGAAAAGCTTAATGAGATGACATTGTCACTATTCAGGTCCACCATACGTACAAGGTGGAACATCATATGTGAACTAACCCTATCCCACTACTTTGATTTCATATCATTGCTAGAATAGTTTTCCTTTCATCTATTTCTTGTACTATATTCAAGGTACACAACTTCAGTTAATGTTTTTAGCTAACAACTTTGTTTTTTCTTAAAAGGCGGAATTTACAAGAAAAAAATTAAAAGATTAGCTCATAAAATCTTTAGAGGAGCTCTTTGGAAGTAACATTTTTTACAGAACCAAAGTTCTTCAAAGAGCTTGCAAAAATCTAAAGAATGTGAGGGGCACATACAGAAGGAATCTAGTGAACAACCCAAAGTACGAGCATCATCCTGTGATTCCAGAGAAGCAGTGGAAGGAATTCATCTTGGATGCAAAGGAAAAAGTGCAAAGTTAAAGAGGAATTTCACCAGTAAATGAAAATAGAAGGTATGTGCTAGTGTTAAGTAGAATTTAATTATGCACTAATTAGTGATCTTTATATTAATATAATCTAACATATTTCAAACTTTTCATAGACTGCAGGACACATCAAAGGCTACAAAGGCTAGACTAGAAAAGCATGGCCAAGATAAACTTGGCTTTGGTGGTTATCTAAAAGTTAAAGAAAGAATTGTAAGTAGCAGTAAATGAAATTTTGAATCAATTTTTTTATAAATTGCAAACAATTTTGTTTAATCAAACAATACCTACACAATTGACGATATTAAGCCAAAGATGCAGGGCTCAGAATTTAATGTAGCGCCCACGGAAGAAGATAGAAAGATTGCCTTCAAGCAAGGCTATAAATCCATGGCTGAACGCCTACGCCAAGCTTCCTATGGCCAAACCCAATAGTTTGCTACATCATTTTACACATAGGTAAGTAGGCCAAATGAAAAATATTTGAAATTAAATACTTGAGTGATAATCTGTTTGATATTTATTTAGAACATAAATTGACTAGTTTTGTTTTAAAAAGAAAACAATGAGAACAATGCACATGACATTGCAATGCATCCTTCTAATCCTAGCATAGATACTCCACATGACGAAGACCCTGATGTGCATCGCAATGATGGAGGTATTCATTGGCTATTGAAAATGAATTGTGTAATTATTAATACAATTTAACATCTTAAATTAAAATTGGTGTAACCTTTCTTGTGTACATTTTAGAGCATGCAGAACATCATGGTCAACGAGTGGAGGATGATTCAAGTGTTCACCATATTCAAGATGATGTGGCACTGTCAGGTAAAGAAAATATTTGTTATATTATTTTAATTTTTTTTTGATCGGTTGTTATGTTCTTTAATTAATGAAATACTTGTAACACTAATATAAAATATTGTGAATTTAACCCATTTAGTTTTTATTGTAGTAGGCCCCTCTTTGTCTCACCAACATCCTCCTCCTAAACATAGGAGGATGCATTTATTGAGATCACAAGAAGAAGAGGAGGGAAATGATGAAGATATTGATACTCCGCTTACCCTTTACATTCAAAAATCAAAGAAAAAACCAAAAAAGAAATGATTGCAATAAACCTTTTTTGATAATGAAATAACTTTGTCTTAATGAATGTAATTTTGTGCTACTAAATGTTGATGAATGATGTTTTGATGAATTTTTAATGAATGTCCAATTGTTAATAACTTTTAGGTGTTATTGAATGTCATGTGATTATAATGATTGAATGTTATATTTCATAAATGAATGAATCAATGAATGAATGTTAGATGTTAATGGGGAATTTAGAATGATGTTAGGGGGTGGGGCCAAATGAGCTTCCACCTTCATGTGGTTGGTCTAGTTAAGTAGAGAATATTAAACTATTCTCAAAACCAAGTGAATCTCAATATAAACCAATGTAGCTTCAATGGTCAAACACACCTACTAGTCCTGTTCCATATGGTTTCAATGGTCAAACACACATACTAGTCCTATTCCACTGTCAATATGCAACTTTATGACTATTCCTGTCCTATTCAAGGCTTTCCTATTTTACTATTTGCTTCTCATTGCTTTGTTTGTACTTTTGTACAATGTCTTTCAATTTCCTTCATAAGATACACTATAATTTCTATGCCGAAGGAACACTATTATTACTCCTTGTGCATGACTGTCCTCACTTTGATGTCTATTATCTCTGCATGAATGTTTCTCTATTACATATATGCTGCTATGATAATGAGATAGATATTGTCATTTTCCATGTTGCTTCTATTGTTTTCCATTTCACCTCAATTCCTTGACACCATTAAATTGCTCCTGTATAATCTTCATCTTATGCAATTATTACTACATTGTCGCCAAGTAAAATGAACTGTGATCCTTTAAAAGGAATAACCATGCCCATACTTTGATTTCACTATTCTGACATCCGAGTTGGGTTGCAGTAGAGATAAGGCAGTCCACCTCATTCCTTTACTACTGTTAGCATGCCTTTTAGTTCTTTACATTTTCTCCTACACTCCAGGTGAAGGTGGGTTGTTTTCGTGAATTATATTTTTCACTTTCGCCACTAACACGTTTTGAATATTTTTATGTGTAGCATACTGGTAATCACAATGTTATTTGTCATTGATTTATATTGTACACTTCAAAGACTAACCTTCTAGTTTAGCCAAGCTCTCAAATAAACACACGCAGGGAGTACACTGGGATAAGTTGTGGAGTCTGGCTTTACATTGACCAATTGCATTTGACTGTAAGTTTCTAGAGCCTTTTCAACAATTCCAATTTGTGCAAATTCTAAAAAGCAATTAGTAACTATATTTGAAATGTTAATTGTACTTATTTTCATTTACTTTGGAAATGAGAGTTAGTTGTTTTCAATTACCCTATTCCTTGATAAAATTTTTATTGTATTCTTAATAATGTTAGAAGGGTGTTAGCTCTTTTTCTTGTAGCACAACCTTAAAATGGCAGTATACTGATTATACTTGAATGCAAACTCCTTTTTAGCAAAAGAAAGGCTAATTGATGAGGTATTTTGATAACACTGGGGATACCTATTATCACCTCCTTTTTTAAGCTCCACAGACTTAGGCAGGTATTACCTATTAAAGATTACTGATTCTCCAGTCAATATGTTTGGTGGACTAGTTCATTCACTGGTTAGTTACTTCAGACCTCACTGTAACAACTTATAAAATACCTTAGAGATTGCAATGATTAATTTGAAATAGAGTACTATAAGCCAGGCTATGGTCTTGATAACATAAACCAATGAGACAAGAATTTTCATTCTTCTTCCTTTTGATTTTAGGAGGGGCAACCTAATGATTCTCTCTACAAGGAATCAACAAAATGGATTGCATCCTGCTGATACAAATCCTTATGAGTTCAGCTCATTTTTTCTAAGTAACAGAATATAATTGATTTGATTTTGATTATTGGATGAAGAAAAGACTGCAAATCAAACCCTAGACCAGTGCCTACTCCTTGGGCAAAGAGTCAATGAAAATATGAATCCAGAGAAACAAAATAATGAAGATACTATAGAGTTCCTTACAAAATACATGTAGCTAAGATAGAATGCCTTACAAACTATCCTCTCATTTCCATACTGCTGTATCAAATCCTCACATTTATGATCAACCCTTTGAAATCACTTATGAAACTTAGTTCTCTCCTTGAAAGAAACTCATAAGCAATTAGACAAGCTACCTTGTAATTGGTATGTTTAAGATGCCTTACAAACTAAACATACTAGAGCTATACACAGAAATATATAGAGATAGCAACAATATGGAAGAGGAAAAACTACACTGTATTTCATTAATAAATTCTGTTTGAACATATCCAGAGCTCAGGCTTTCAAAAATATGCAAAGATAGGAATCTGCTTTACAATAAAAATTTCTACAACTTGGGACCTGCTCTGGAACTTTTGAGGAGAGACTGAACAGACTCAGAAACCCCCAAAAATAAAGCAGCCATAGGAACCCTTAAAATAGAGAAAAGAAGGGAATAAATAGAAGCCCAGAAAATCGTAAAGCTCATGCTTGATAAAACACCCTCTTTCTCCAAAGAAATCTGACTTTACTTGCCATCGGTGACTGCCTTCAAAATCTGATTTATTTCATCAATATTTGACTCCATTTGTCTTTCCAAAGTATGACTTTTATCTTCTGCAAATTTCTTTTATTCTGTCACTAAAAATCTTATCAAATCTAATTTCATTTGCTGAGAAATATCTTATTTCATTCTTTGAAAAATCCCTCAAAATCTGATCACATTCTCTGTGAGTATCCTCCAAAACAAACTTTACCTTCTGCACATATCTGATTCTTATTCTCTGAGAAAATCTTCAAATCTGATCATCTTTTACAAAAATCTGATTTCAACTGCTTAATAAAAATCCTCCGAGAAAACTTCTCTTTCAAGTTTTGCAATAAAAAATATATTTTTTGTCTCTTTATGTGCAAATTTGATTTCCAATCTCTCTGTTCAAAATTTGCTCAAAATTTAAGTTGATCCTCTTAAAATATCCTTTGAATCTGATTTCAAAATCTGATCTTATTTGCTTGCAAATCTGATTTTTAATCTCCGAGCAATCTTCCGGGAATGCATTTTTCAAATCTTTGAAAAATAAAAAATCTGCACTAGACTATAGAAAAGACTATACAGATTTAATATTTCATGCAAATCTGATTTTATATTCCTTTTAATATTCCATACAAAAACTATAACATTTTAAATCATTTTAATTTTGAAATCTATGCATTTTCTCCCTTTATAATTCTATTTTATGCCTTTTTCTCCCAGAATCCACCAAAATGCGCCACTTGGCAAGCTTTGATTGCTCTTAACTGGTCTTGGAACTCCTTGTTTTAACCCTGGTTCACTTTTTCTCATTGTCTCTAAGTCTCTGAAAGATTTCTTCAACTATGGTTTGATTTGGAGACTTGGAGACAAGCCTTTAGTCTCTAAGTCTCTGAGTAATTTTCTTGGCTTTGGAGACTTGGAGACTACTTCAAAACTTGACCATGCTCTCTGACCACACCTTAACCACAGTTATCATTTCCTCTATGTCTCTAAGTCTCTGAATAATTCCTTTAACTCTGGTTAGATCTGGAGACTTGGAGACAACCTTCAGTCTCCAAGTCTCTGAATAATTTTCTTGACCTTGAGTCTGTCTGGAGACTTGGAGACTAACTTAGTCTCTAAGTCTCTAAGAGATTTCATTTGACCTTACCTTAACTGCACTTCAACCGCGGTTAGCCTGCACCATGTAGTCTCTAAGTCTCTTAAAGTTTTCATTAACTCTGGTTAGATCTGGAGACTTGGAGACAACCTTCAGTCTCCAAGTCTCTGAATAATTTTCTTGACCTTGAGTCTGTCTGGAGACTTGGAGACTAAATTTTTGAATGTTTTTAAAGTATTGTGCATTTTACATTAAAATTATGGGGCCCACTAGTATTTTGAAATCTCCAGCCAAGAGGCCCACCAAATGGCCTCTTGGTTCTTTCTTCAAATCATATACTAAGTGCTTTAGTATATAAATACAAAAAATTTTTGCAGCCCTATGCATGTGGGATAAAACTCTGTGCATTTTCTTAAACTTCTGATACTTCTCCAAATGTTGCTCGCAAATGACCACATCTTCTTGCCTTTTAAAACCACCAATCTCTTCCCTCTATGGATTCACTTTGCAATTTAAAGCTTTAAAAAACTTTTTAAAAAACCCTCATCTTTGGTTGGTTTCAGCATGCTGTTTGCTGATTTTTTTAATTTTTTATATGAAAATCATTCAAAACTCCTCCATAGAAGGTTGTGTCCCTTCCTTGGCATCATTCTCTTGTTGTTTGGCACCTCCAATCATTCAAAAAACATAAGTAATTGTGCAGGCATTTTTGCTATTGCTGGGTCATTTTTTGGCCTGCTACCACTTCAAAAATGGTCCAAACCATGTTAGAAATACTCCCAGGGTATGAGGTTTGCATTGGAAAAGAATATAGATGAATAAATGACCATTTTCAACCCATAAACTTTCATAAAATCTGCCTGAAGCCTCAAAAACGTGATTGATATTCACTTTTAGTTCCAGAATGCACTATTAATTAGAAAAACTTAAAATCTCTTGACTAAGATTTACGCAGCTACCATGTTATACAAATTGCATAGCTTTTGTTTAAAACTTCCCTTCATAGTCTGTGCAATTTCATTATCTTGGAGGTTTGCCTCTTGTAATACTTTGGTTTTTCAACTGACAAAATGCACTTGAAATTGTATTCAATAAAAACTTTTACCTCTATGTTTGCCTGTGCATTTCAACTCGCTGCGGTCCCCAGAACAAACCATTATCTCAAATAGCAATCTTACCTTTAGGGAATCAAGACAATGTCAAGAGAAAACCATGATGTGAAAGGCATCTCACTTTCACACCCATCAGTGCAATACAAATTGTCACAACACATGCCACGAGATAGGCTCTGCTGACTTTTAAAATTTATACTTCACACTGCTTCTTTTTTGTCTTCCATCAGAAATTTCACGTGCCTTAAATATTCTTTAAATTTGTAAATATAAACCATTTCTCAATCAGTCCCCAAAGCATCAAACTAGCGAGCTTTAAAAACAATTTATTACAATTCTGCAAATTGGCTTCATTATTGGCAAGTAGCCTCCGGATCAAGCCTCAAAAACTGACTGAAAACTTCTTTGCAACCATGGGGTCTGGATGGTACATTCTTCTCTAGCATATGAACAATTTTCATTAACTAGAATGACTTTGAAAATAGTCAGGCCAAAAGATAATAATATGCAAAGTATGCCATTTCATTATATTCTACAACTATCCATATTTAGACTTGTGCAAACCCTGCCAAAGGTGCCACTTGGAAAGTTATCATATCACCTCTTAAAGATCTATCACTTGGAAGAATGACTCATTTATCCACATCGAATACACATGCAAAAGGGCTTGGCCGGATTCATCCTTAGGTGTAAGATGTAACTGTTCAAACTTTGCAATTCAGAAAATTGTGCAAATGCAATATGCTGAAATAGCATAAACTTCATCCGGATCAGTCATTGAAAGATTAGCAAGATATGCTCTGAGACTTCACCATCAGATTAATTAGTACACTTACATGCCATGAGAATGATTTCACAATTGGTTCTTGAAAACAACTCTCATAAAATGACCATTCCATTTACTCCCATTTTGCTTTGCACTGTCAAACTGCACAAACTGTCTTCAAATTTTGATTCACAAACTAATCAAAAAGAGCCCCCATAATTTGAACCTCTGGAACTTGATTCACCTTCACATATGGAACATGAATCTTCAACTATCTTGCACTGAAAGTGAACTGATCTATCAACATCAATTTGCAAAGTTAGCATCTTACAATTTTTTTGATTTTACACACAGCAAATATATAGAAATTGGATTTGGAATCAAGTTGGGAAAGTGAACAACTGGATTGGTATGAGTCTAAAACTCTTCAAATGGGTACACTTTCATGTTTTCAACATGGGGGAACATTCAATTATGTAGGGCATTCAACTGGGTACAACTTGCAGAAGCTCAAAGTAGGCTATTCAGATATCTGGACATGACAAAGAAACAAGATAGTTCTGCAGGACAAACTTTGGGGAGACTGAAAACGTATCAAATGGATTCAAAATGACTTAGGATTTAAAAAATAATCTCTTTAAGGGTAAAAGCACAATAATCTGTCACCTTTTAGGATAATCTATCAGCACAGCTGAATTTTAGTATTTCTAACTAAAAATTAATTTTGGTCAAACATATGGTTTAGCTAGATTCATTATAGTTACGTTAGATAAGTTCTTTAACTTTTCCAATTAGAAATGTCTATTAAATGCATGTTTTATACCACTTTGAGTCCAATTACCGTAGAAATAAAATTATTTTAGAAAAAGTGACGTTTCAATAACTCTAATTCTTTTTAATGATATTTAAAAAAAAATACAAAAATACCCTTTTGTAGAGACTAGAGTCAAGAATATCTCTTATATATTTTATAGTGTTTTAATTAGACATAGTCTATTATAATTTAAAAATATTTCAAGTAGGTATTTTAACAGTTAAGGAGATGTTGATTCGGAGAAAGCAAAAAAATAGTAAAACATATTAAATAAATTTGAAAAATATATGGTGTACTAGAAGAGAGATTCCTCTTCAAAGATATATATTTCTTTTTTTGATTGGGATATATTTGTTATGAAAAATATGGCGGGAGATGAAAACTGTCGCTTTTAGGTGAGTTAGATTTTGAATTGTTATAAAAGAGAAAATATAGGTCACAAACCAATGTTTATTTCTTCGTGCACTAGATATATATATCATCTATAACATATTTTAAAATTAGGGGAAAAAAATATTTATTTACATATAATGTTTTGGCGAGAACTAGACCCCTAATTTTCAGTATGTTTCTACAACTGAAAAAATTGTCTTTAAACATTAAAAAAATATCAAAACTTATTAAAAAAGTAAAATAAAAATATTAATCATAAACTTCATCCATTTTAAAACATTTTATTAGTTTACATCATCTTCAAATTCCAAACATAAATGTCACTTTTATACTATTGAAGCTGAACAACTTTGATATTGTTAGCCTTTTCCTTTATAAAAGGGTGACAGATTATTGTGCTTTTACCCTTAATATGCATGTAAAACATTCCCAAATTGGTGAACTATGAAAATCAACAGGGCGCAAGTTATTCAGAAGCAAACTAGGCCTGGTACAACAAAATGACACTTAGGCGAAAATGCAGATTTAAGTGAACATCTCAAAATGACTACTCCCTAAACATGTCAGATTTGAAATTTAGGAGCTGGAACCTACTGCATATGTCAAATGAAAGGTACTGAACCCACTTCCCAAGTGATATATCATGAAAATCATCAGGGTGCCTTCTACAAGCATTCACGCTAAGCCTTCTCACAAAAGTTTTTCAGGGGTACTCACCTTGCCTTATAGAACATTTCAAAATGGTCACTCCAAATTTGTGCCAAATTTGAGAGTAGCAACAAAGGGTTTGGTTGTTACACATACAACATTGAATATTTCTATGCCTTGAACTTCTTGTTGGCACATTCTTTTAATTTTCCTTTCAAGTCTACATATTATGTCTACCAAAAGTCTCCTTGATAATAAATCTACAACATCCTCCATACATTCCAAGAAATCACATGACCCTTCCTTTTTCTTTAAATGATAAAAGAGGGCATTGAAAACCTCAACCATTATCAAGCCCCGCTCCTTTCAAGAGTTTCTAAGGATCTTGAACTCTGCACATAAAATACAAATATTTGGTGCATAAATATTTAATAAAATTCAACCTTGTTTAGTTATCTTTGTTAGTGAATAGGAACACCAAATAATCATCATTTTTCATCAACATTTTCCCCTCTACCACAGGTTCCTAGCAAGTGGCTATTCCCTCCATGGTCCCAACCTTAATGTGCATGATCATTTCTCTACCATCAGCTTTGTGTATTATCTATAATTAACTACAATATAAACACATGCTCACTAATATCCCAATTATGAGAAAGGAAATAACTTATCAAAGAAAATAAAATGGGAAAAGTTTACTAAAAAGTCCTAAAAGAAAGTATTGTTAGGCTTCATGTTGGTAAGGAATCTCAAGTCAACCGAATCTTAACAAGCACTAATCATTTGTTGATCCAAAACACTTTTGCATTTAAGAGGGAAATGATTTCTCAATGCCCTTTGTAAGGGGTTGAAATGAAAATGGCTACCATAGGGACAAGAAGAAGAGTGTGTGATCAAACAAAGGGTATGCAATCAGTCAAGCAAAGGTGCATGGATAGACTTGGGAAAAGTACGCAATCAGAAGTTGTATATCATAGTTTGGTTGAGATGGAGTATATTGTTTAAGAGGTGTGAGGAAGTTTCCAAGCGGATTGGTAATTTAGTTTCTTTCCCTATGGTTTATAAGAATTTTGAGGGTTTCGATGAAGATCATGTCCACTGTTTTGAAAATTTGTGTTTGGTAACCTATTAAAACATAACAAGAAACTGAAGTAATTATGTGCACCCTCCTTCTATTTGATATTTGGGCTTCAGTATGTTCTATACCTTTAGGATTTTCCATGATAACATTTCTATAGAAACTGTAAAATACAAATTTGACAATGTTGTATGCTTCTTAGCTCGAGGGTTTTCATGGCACCTAGGATTTGTATTATCTAGTAACCTTAATTAATGATAGAAGTCTTTGTAACTATGGGATTTAATCCCCATTCTTTATAATTAATGATGGAAGTCTTTGTAACCTTCATTAGTAAAAACAAAAAAATATCTTTTATGGGTTTTCTATAAAATATCGGGTCATGGCTTTCTTGTATGAATTTGTTCATAAAACACAACACAAACCCTTCTGTTCAAATTCATGGAGGTCGTGACTCATTATCTTGTTTGTAAATTTTATCTTCAAACCCTAGTATGAAAATAAAACCTCTGGCTCCTTTGACACAAATAGCATATATGCATATCTATTCTTCTGCTTTCACGTTTGATACTGAATCCATTTTTTAAAAAAAAAATCTTTTTTGCATCATTGTGCTATTGTTAACATTCCCTCTATTCCTTTATTGTGATGTCCAATGGTTTCTTTACTTGTATAAAATTATTGTAACTCTCTTTCATATTATGGCTAATATTAGTATCTTTGTCCTTATCACTTGGATCCTTACATGACTTTGGCATTCATGACTGTATCATCTTCATTTATTAAATGTAGTCATGTATTCTGGCACTATACCTTTGATGTTTTGCATTGAATCATGTATATGAGAGAGTCATCTCAAGATTTTTTTATAATGGCACACCCTTTCATTCTTTCACATTTCATACCAAATACATTATTTGTTTAATAACATCAAACTCACTAGTCATGTATCATCATTCAATGCCTTTGATCCATATGTTGCATTGTAGATGTACTCTTTTCATGACCGCTATAAGTTAAAATCTTCTTTCATCAATACAATGATGTGTCACGGTAAATCTTGTGCATAGCAATGCCTTGTCTGACAATATGGAATTAATATTCATGGAATCATTAAAGAAGAAGAAATACCCACCAAGTTAGCTTCATTTTTTTTTTGGTCTTCTGTTCTTTGTTCCTTATGAGGGAAGATGAGTAATAAGTGAATAAACTATGAATGTGGATGTATTTGTGGGTGCATGGATGGTTGTGAGAGATCTTGTTCTATTCAAGGATAAGGTGCCTCATAGAACATTTTACCAGTGGGCTAAATTGTATGGTCCTATCTATTTTGTTCGGATTGGGCTTACATTTGTTGTTGTTGTATTTAATTCAACCAAAGATGCCATGCAAGTAAGTTGTTGCTATTAATCTGCCAAGTTCAAATCGCATCTTATCAGTTCATGGAGTTAATAGCACATGTTGTGTGATGTTACCTATGATCCCTCTTCTTTCACTTTTTTTTTTTCTTTTGCTTTCTCTTTTTCTCTCATGTCCCGATGATGGATCATGGAATACGATAAAAAACATAGCAAGAATTAAATTGACACGACCAAATAAAAATGAATACAAACAAATCATTGTAGAGTTTTTCATGATTTTAATGTTTCTATAAACCCCTTTTTCTCTCTTATAGATCAAAGTCCTTGAGAATGTAAATTATGTGGGTTGTAGGCCATGACAGACCATCATTCATCTATAACAACCAACAATCTAACCACAGCCTTGAAAGTGTTATCTTTGGATTAGACAATGGTGGCCTTGTGAGACTATGGAATAGATAATTAGTTAATGAAAAATCTTGTGGTCTCTCATCTCCTCAAAATATCTCCTCAAGTAATGCCTTCAATTTTTTTTGTTTCATTACCTTTTTCAATCATCTACTTCTTTTCATACCGATAAGCTCCAAACTCTTCTTTTCCTATAAGATTTATCTCATTTCTTTCACTCCTTATTACATATGTTACATATTCTTGTGCAAACAAAGAAACAATGCATTCATGAGAGAGGAACTGGTGCAAAAGCTAATAGCTTCCATGTATCTTGAGCTAAAGGAGGCATCCAATGTTATTGACAACATGAGCAAGATGGATAGTTTTCCCTCCTAGGCCACAAAAAATCAAAAGGACAGTCAGTTCAAGAGGACAGTCAGCACAAAAGGTTAAAAATGAAACCAAAAGGATCCTTAAAGAATTCAAATAGGTCTTAAACCACAATATGATTGTCCTCAATGCATTAGAAACATCAATAGAACTTTTATGAATTCAAATCATGCAATGAAAAAGTAGGAATAATAAAAAATTCTGAGTTTATCTTGAAGAATTTAATTGTAATTCCTTAGATTTTTTTTTTAACGAAGTAAATATAAAATTTATACATAAATTTGGTGACCGTAAAAATATTTAAAATTGGGGGCCAATCACATCAATACTCAACGCATCGTACATTGTTATACCCAAATTTCTTGCACTAAAGTTCTATCATCTTCTTCCCTATATTGTGCAACCACAAAAAACTAGCTTTATTAAGCCCAAATTATTTATCTCAGTTAATAATTGTAGTCTAGAAAGGTATGGGACAAGATTTGATAATTTTATCAACAAGAATTTTTTTAAACAAATTTTACTTTGTTAAATACTTTGATCGCATCAAGTGACCTTTTATTCTTTCCATGATCTAGGTTTCTATATTTGGGTCTTTGTTTATTCAAGGTATTTTATATACTCTTCTTGGATGCTTTAACTTACCTTACTATCAATGGGTAGGAATGTAATACCTTTGGCCTTTTCAAGTTTATCTACTAGGCGTGTCCTTTGGCTACTATATTGTATGTGCTTGCTGCTGAAGATTTTGGCTACCTATTGACTCATTATATTTATTACATGGGTTGTTTAATTGTACTTCTTTACCTGCTTCATAGATAATTTTGTTAATAACCAATTTAATGATCAGGAAAATCCTCTCCAAAGGAGAGAAAAGGAGAAAAAATCATCGGGAAAATCCTCTCCAAAAGAGAGAAAAATAAATAAAAAAGAGTTTGTGTGACTAAGAATGAAGGAATCGATATATACCCTCAAGATTTGAATTAATCAATAACATATACCCTCAAAATTTGAATTAATTTTGGAATCTTAATCATAATCGTTAAAGTTATATGTATTTTTTCTTTAAAAAATTAAAACATTGTTATGTTCTTCTAGATGATATTAGTTTCCTCTATATTTTATTGATGGGGCATTACATCGGGTATCAGAGCTAAGTTATAGAACTAGGATATCTAGTTAATTGTGTTGCCCATACTTTCATTATGATGCATTCATTGTGGAAATTTAGTCCTAATACTTCTTGTATTTGTTCCTCAGTATGACGATAGAGGGTTGAGGATTCCTTACCATATTCTCCATTTGTAGAAGTACTTGTTGCTTAGACCCTAGGGTTTTAAGATATCTTTTCTTTGTGAATTCTCTTAGATAATAATTGCTAATTTGACTTTATATGCATTCTTCTTTAGTTATGACATGATTGTGATAATAAATTGATAATTTCATATCGTGTGACCCTAAGGTAATTGTGAATATTGTGCTTAATGATTGTAAGAGGGCAGAAGTGAATAAATAACTAATCTTATTTAATAATGATTGTTGTGTCTCTACGTGGTAAAGGATTCCATATATGTTTAAGATATAGTGCTAGGTTGCATTAACCTTCGTCATGTTCATATTAGGCTAAAATGATAATATTTTACTTTCATGGATAGTGAAGTGTGATGCTTGAATTATTACCTTGGGTGGATTGTTGAAATTTTAGTAATTGGTCATGTTTTGGAATTAAGAGTCAATACTCTCTTTCGTCCCTCCTACTAGTTGATGTGTAAATTGGTAAAATAATTCATTATGTGTTAAGGTATGTATAGAAATCTTGCAAATATTTCAATGCCTTACTGAGTGAGAATTTAGGTGCTTGTAAATTACTAAAAATTGTTCGTGAATGTTAGATGAAATATGAATGTCTTGGGTAACTTGGAAAATATGAGGATATATTGTTGGTAATGAATGTTTGAGGTATCTCTTCTCCCTCATCCTCTTTATTGATATATTATTAATGAATAAACTATTTACTTATGTATAATGTATCATTAGAATTATTGGGTGTAAACGTATACATGCTTGATTAGAGAAAATTATTTGGATAAAAGACCTGTGTCCCCAAAATTTTATTGTGAGTAGAATGCATGAGTAATAATGATATATAAAAGGTCAATTAAATTGATTAATTATCATAAACTCTCATAAATAATTAAATCAATATAATTTTTAAAGTGCAAATATTGTCTATATGGTAGAATTGATGTATTGTATAAATCTAGATCGACCTCTTTATGTTCTTGTTGGAATTGGGGAATTACTTGTCTTTGATTTAGTTAGAATTGAATATGCTTTTGATGAAATGTGAATGATATGGGTGATTTAGTAGTGATGTGTTTTCCTTCCTCAACTGGGATTTGCAATTGCATTTGAATATAATGAATATTTGAGTAATATACTATTGATTGATAGATTCCCATGCAGGTTATTGAAATTATCATATGGATAAATGATAGTATCCTATGGATTGAAAATAAAAGAGTTTTGAGTTTTGTCTGGTGTTAAGTAGGAGTTAATTATATTTCTAAACAAGAATATGGAAGTGTGTACCTATGAAATTAATGTGTTATAATGTGCTTTCTCATATGGTAAGTTTCATGTGATAAGTGTTTTGCAACTAGGAACCACTACCCACCTATGTGTGGTGCCCATTCCTTGGAGGCTAAAAATATTACTTAAAAAAGTGATAGTGCACGTGGCCCGGTATAAAGGGTCATTTTAGATGAGTCTATCCCACCATCATCAATCCATTGAGCGAGATATGGTTATGGATTATAGATTATGGACCTTGGTTCTAGATGAGATCTGCATACCATACCCTCCCAAGCGCTAAAACATGTACCAAGAGAAATAACCTCTCTCAAGCGTTGTGAAGTGTAATCCTATTGGTGTGGACCGACATGTTTGTATACATATGTATATCTGGTTATGTTCTTCATTGCATCTTATAGATAGAATGGATCATCGTGATTTGTTAATATAGATGTTATCATGTCTCATGAGTTTTTTTTGTTATTTATAGAAATTAAAGATATGGAAATTGTATCATGGATGAATGTCTCTTATAAATGATGTAATATTTGAAATATTTTATATTATTAATAAAATTAAGTGATTCAACTTACCCATCTTGCTTACAGGCTAGTGAAATTATGGTATTTTTGAGTAAAATTAAGTAAATTAGTGTACTTGATATTATGAATTAGTTAAAATGGTAAGGTAATGGTGATTTTGAGTAAGTGAGTTTGGTCTTAATGTATTGTTGGCTGACCCCTTTACATGAGGAATTCATCTATACCACTGTATATGTTGAAATGCATAACTTTTGATTACTTGTGAAAGATAAGTTTTCATGTGTGTTTTGTTGGAACAAAGTTAAATTTATACTAGTGAGTATAAAAAGACTTTATGATGATATATTTATGTACGTTCAGAGCCTAACAAATTTTATGAAGGTTATTTTTTATTCTATATAATTGTATGAATTCTAGGACAAGTATGTCTATTATATTGATTAAATGATGTTTAGGAAAAATGAGTGATGTGTTTCCATCTTAGATTTTTTGATATCTAGAAGTAAGTTGAATCTTATGGAGGGAGGATGTAACACATCTCTAACAACTAACACCATCAAGCATGTGTTAAGACCCTGAGATTATACTTAGATGCTATCAAGTTAAGTCTATTGGATGTTGTAAGATCATTTCATGTTTTCATGTTCATATATGTGATTGTGATAGTGCATTTGGTGTATATGTAGATGTACTTATCTAATCTATTATGGCAAACTATTTATGATGACTTTATATCTCAATACTTGATGATGCTATTGATGACATATATATTATAGATACATTGATGTTGTTAGGTATATTTATTATGGTTAGTGACACCCTTGTATGTGTTTCCATCTCTAATTATGCATTGAGGGTATTTCAGGACTTTGATATATGTGATCGACTACTTATGATGCTTTGATATTCAGGACTTGATAATGATGTATTTTGATGGTATATGTATGTAGTGGATATAGGCTTGTTAGGGGGTAGAACTAGGTGAATCCAAAAATAAAGATGGTGAATTAGTTAGGTGGTTGAAACCAAAACAAGGATGGATAAAGATTAACTTTAATCCCAGGCTTCAAAGGGAAATCTAGGCCACTCAGGGATTGGGTTCATTTCCAAGGATTGTAGTGGAAACATCTTGATGATGGGAGAAAATAAAATCTAGGAAGGGTAGTATTGATAGTCCCCCTACCCCAATGTGAGAGAAAGGAGACATAAATATAGAGAGAAATAGAGTAGGAGAGATGAAGTGAATGAGAGAGGAGGGAGGGAATGACATAAATAGATAGAGTTATAGAGAGATATAGACAGATAAAAAGTGATAGAAAGAGATAGAGAGAGGTAGATAGAGCTAGAGAGATATGACTAGAAAAAGATATAGAGATGTAGCTAGAGATAGAAGGATAGAGAGAGCTAGAGAGAGGTGAATAGAGTTATAGAGAGGTAGGTAGAGTTATAGAGAGAACTGGAGAGAGGTGCATATACCTTCGGCGTACCCATTGCACTCCAAGGTGCGCATAAAAATTTATTTAAAAAAAAGAAGGTCGAGTATATTTCAACGAGAGAGTTGTGTGACCCACGAAATGATAATCGTACATTCATCAGTATCTCGATGATCACACCATCATTTATATAACATTCCATTATTTCTAATTAGTTTTCTTGTCATATGTTGGTCATAATTTTGACCAATGGTGAAATGGGTTGGTCAGGCAGGGCGACTACAATTCTTGACCACACAGCCTTTTTCTTTCAACCAATGTGTCATTGGTTTTCTGATGATTATGGATTCCTATTCAAAGAGAGAGCTGTATGACCGATGAAATGATCATTGTATAGTCGTCGATATCTCAACAATCACAACATCATTTATATAGCATTGCCATCAGGTTTAATTACCTTTCTCGTCACGTTGGTTGTAATTTTTACCAATGGTGGAATGGGTTGGTCGGGCAGGGCGACTACAATTCTTGACCATGTAGCATTTTTCTTTTGGCCATTGTTTTGTTATTATTCTGATACATATGTTTCTCATCGACCTCTTCAAAAAAAAAAGTTTGACAACTACATTGGTCGAATATTCTACAATTGGTAGTCACAAAATCAACGAATGAGCATAAAAAAAAAGGTAAAATTTTATTAGTGTATAAAAAATAGTACCAATAAATTCTCTCCATTGAACAGGTGATGCATTTCCTTCTAGCAATATAGTTCTTGCAACATCTAATTGTTTTGTTTTTTCTCTCTTCTATCCCATTCTGTTGTAGTGTTCTAGGAGTAGATGTATGTTTGTATATTCCATGCTCTTCGCAGTAGGTATTGAACAAGTCTGAAGTAAACTCTCCACCTCTATCTGATCTTAAACATTTTATCTTTAAACCTAATCCAGTCTCAACTTTTTCTTTGAATATCTTGAATTTGTCAAAATCCTTAGATTTCTCTCTAAGATATGTAACCCACATCATCCTAGAAAATTCATCAACAAAAGTATGAAATACCTTTCACCATAGTAATATCTCATTCTTGTAGGACCAAAATAGATCTGTATGCACCAGATCCAACTTCCCTTTTGCTGAGTAAGATTTTCTTTTAAAACTTCTTCTATTCTATTTCCCCATTACACATTCTCTACACATGGTGTTAGATGGTTTGAAAATCTTTTGTAGGTCTCTAAAAAAATTAGTCATACTTTCCATCACAATAAATTATAAAAAATCATATGAAAAAATATTCTATGACATAACCAAATTTCATCAATGTTCGCAACAAAACAAGAAGTCTCATATGTATTTAATTCAAATACATATGATCTTGACTTAGTACCAGATGCAATCAATTCTCCTGACTAACTTCTGATAGATCATATGGTGTGAACAACCACTTTCTATGACCCATTTAGATTTATTTTCAACATGTGACATTAGGGATTTCTCTTCATGAATAGGTTCATCATCCTTGATAGCAATAAATCCAATATCATAATAATCAATAGCATCATCATCAAAAACACCTTCACTATCATAGTAATATTCCTTGTCCTTGGAATACTTAGGTCTATAAAACTTAGATTTATGTTTAGGAACCCTTGTAGGACATCTAGATGCAAAATTACCTAATCTTATTGCATGAAAAAAATTTCATAGGTAACTTTCCTTCAAGCATACCCTTACCTCTCTATTCTCTTCTAGCGACCAAGGCCACAATTTCATCAAACTTCCTTTTTTATTAGTGTATAAAAAATAGTACCAATTAATTCTCTCCAATGAACATGTGATGCATTTCCTTCTAGCAATATAGTTCTTGCAACATCTAATATTGTTTTGTTTCTTCTCTCTTCTATCCCATTCTGTTGTAGTGTTCTAGGAGTAGATGTATGTTTGTATATTCCATGCTCTTCATAGTAGGTATTGAACAAGTCTTAAGTAAACTCTCCACCTCTATCTGATCTTAAACATTTTATCTTTAAACCTAATTCAGTCTCAACTTTTTCTTTGAATATCTTGAATTTGTCAAAAGCCTTAGATTTCTCTCTAAGATATGTAACCCACATCATCCTAGAAAATTCATCAACAAAAGTATGAAATACCTTTCACCATAGTAAGATCTCATTCTTGTAGGGCCAGAATAGATCTGTATGCACCAGATCCAACTTCCCTTTTGCTGAGTAAGGTTTTCTTTTAAACTTCTTCTATTCTATTTCCCCATTACACATTCTCTACACATGGTGTTAGAAGGTTTGAAAATCTTCTGTAGGTCTCTAACAAAATTAGTCATACTTTCCATCACAATAAATTATAAAAACTCACATGAAAAAATCTTCTATGCCATAACCAAATGTCATCAACATTCACAAAAAAACAAGAAGCCTCATATGTATTCAATTCAAATACATTACCTCTTGACTTAGTACCAGATGCGATCAATTCTCCTGACTAACCTCTAATAGATCATATGGTGTGAAAACCCACTGTCTATGACCCATTTAGATTTATTTTCAACATGTGACACTAGAGATTTCTCTTCATGAATAGGTTCATCATCCTTGATAGAAATAAATCCAATCTCATAATAATCAATAGCATCATCATCAAAAACACCTTCACTAGCATAGTAATATTCCTTGTCCTTGGAATACTTAGGTCTATAAAACTTAGATTTATGTTTAGGAACCCTTGTAGGACATCTAGATGCAAAATGACCTATCTTATTGCATGAAAAACATTTCATAGGTAACTTTCCTTCAAGCTTACCCTTACCTCTCTTTTCTCTTCTAGCGACCAGGGCCACAATTTCATCTAACTTCCTTTCTTATTCCCGTGTCTTTTCCCAATCATCAGCATATTGACCAAGCTCTTCTCACAAGTCACTTCTATTGGTGCTCATAGTCCCTGATAAAGTCTTTTTATTACTATGCACAATCACCTTGAATGTTGTCTCAACCTTAGGTAATGAATCTCCCATCTCTGCAGCCTAAAAAGTAGTTAATTTTGCAATCAACATATCCATATTGAAGTTCACCATCAAAGGTATGATCTCCTCTATAGCTTGCACTTTAGTTTTGGAAACAGGTGTCAAAGATCTCAGAATTTTTGCGATCACTTATTTTTCATTGTATGCGCCTCAAGAGTTTCTAATGCCAATAACAACCTCTGTAACTCTTTGTATATATGCTCTAATATTCTCATCATCTTTCATTTTCAGATTTTCTATCCTTGTCTTCCAGTTCTACAACTTTGCCTACTTAGTAAACTTATCTCCTTCATACAGTGCTTCCAATCTTAACCAAATTTTATGTGCAGAATCCAATTCTTTAACCTTTGTGAATTCACCTTCAGAGAGCACACTAATCAGTGCTTCTCTTGCAACTATGTTATAAGAAAACAACTTATTTTCATCATCAATACCTTTATCCAGTTCATATTTAGTCTTGACCGGTTCATCTTTCTTTGTAACCATCCAATAGTCAATTCCTAAACACAAAAAATGAGTTCTCATTTTGTTCTTCCAACTATCAAAGTTTTTCAAGATCAAAATTCAGACTATCCTTCCTATAGTATGCCATTTTCAGGATCACCTCAAGCTGTTAAGCTTTCTTTCTAAGGACCAGAAACTCTAATACTAATTGTTAGGAATAACAGTCCACCAACACAACTGAGAAGGGGCAGTGAATCAGTTGTGAGATAGATTATTAAACATTAAACATCATAAACCAAAAATTTAATCCAAATGATAACATAGTAAATGCAACACCATAACACAATCCTTTGTTGTCTAGGAAACCCTTTTAAAGGTAAAATCCCGATGGGAATTAGCACCCACAAATAGTGTACTAGGAGTATAGTATCCCTACTAAAAGATTTAGCCCTGTTAGGAGATTATTAATGCATTACAGTACATAGTTCATGTTAAAGGACAAACCCTGTTAGGAGTCAAGAGTAATAGTAGGCTCACTGCCTTGGCACACTTCCTAAAGAAGGTTAAATCCACCTTTAGGACTTACTATCCGAAATACAAATGTATATGAAATATACAATCCAATGAATTGTTTGATAGCAATTGTCTTTTCTTGATAAGTTCCAAAGAAGTCTCTTAATCACAACCTCTGCTCTGCATCCAGCAGACTTCGCACAAACAAGCTTGTAGCTTCAGCACTTCGTTGTAACCACACTCTCCACAAAAGAAAACAACTTTCTTTTATACAGAATTACAATAAGCAATTAGGCCGCCCAATTAAGAATTCCCCAATGCACACATAATTACATAACCCCTTGCTAAGATACATACCTATAACAAGTAAACATCAATTACAACTTGTCAAATATAATCCAAGATCTGTAATCCATGATCGCAATCCATAATACACGCTCT
The DNA here is from genome assembly GCA_018584345.1 of Thuja plicata. Lineage (NCBI taxonomy): Eukaryota > Viridiplantae > Streptophyta > Pinopsida > Cupressales > Cupressaceae > Thuja > Thuja plicata. The sequence continues at coordinate 5,884,547 of MU225994.1, forward strand.
ATCTCTGAAGTCAGCCCCAAATAGGTCTCCTCCAGAACACATGCCACAACTGATGTCACCAAGAGTCCTGTGACCCAAGAATCATGACACACTTTCCTCAACATGTCTTTTTCCATTCACAAAGCTTGCATAATATGAATCCATATCACACACAACTTATTCTCAAAACTTAGAGACTAACTCTATCATAGTTCACTATCATTGTCTAGTACCCAGTCTTTACTAAAACATCTGTAACTTACTCAATCTGAAATATTAAGCCACACAACCTTAGAAATAATATCACAACACATCCCTATACACATCATCATATTCACACATTATGAATCAACTGTACAGTACCTATACACTTCTGTCAGTCATCTAAGCAATAGTAATAACTAGTCTATTTTGTCTCAATAGAAACATATGTTGACATTAGTGACAAAACATGAATTCCAACAACAACAAAAGAAACCAATTCCAACAAATCCTAGTAAGGACACTGGTTACTCAAAACAATCTCGTTGAGGAATAAGGATGATGTGCTAATCGCACTCTTTCTTGTGAACAATGTGTTTGTTAAAGGGAAGATTCTTATCAAGCTTGAACTATGCAGGATGGGCCAAGAACACAAAGATAGTACTATGATACAAATTAGTCCAACTTTGGATTTCAATTCCAACAACAAGGATATTTCTCTCTTATGGATTATCAATAAGAAGAATGGTGTAATGTCAACTATGCTAACAATGATGGCATAGCTCAAAATACTAGAAGTAAGAGAAGGGCAGTGGAGAGTGTTTCAACATATCCATCCAATCAAGTTTCAAATTCAGAGGCAGATACACCTTTTATAGAAATAGGTATACAATATGACTCTGTTACCCCAGTGCAAGATGAACATACTAATCAAGGCACTAAGAAACTGAAAGAGCCTCAGGCCCCCCAAATTGAGAAAATTAGACCTTGTGGTTGTTAAGGGTCCTATAAAGCCATTTAATAATCCTCTCAACATTGTAGACCAGATGAGGAGGACTAATGTCAATGTCCATATATGGGATGTTCTCAAAATGCCATCTTAGTTGCAATTATTACAAAAGGAGTAGAAAACCATACAAGATAGGGGAGGACTAGAAACAATAAGTGCAACATCAAATGGAACAACAAGTCTGGTGCAACCTATAAAGGAAAAAAATATAAGGAATAAGGACAAGTGTACCCCGTTTTATCTCTGTTTAATTATAGGAGATAAATTAGTCCATAATTGTATGATAGACTGTGGAGCTAGTATCTCAGTTATGCCAAAGAAGATTGCTGATCTTATAGGTATTAAATATGAACCTCTGACTAAAGGGGTTGTACAATTGGATGGTACTTCTATCCAAATAGTAAGAGTATTAAAACATATCAAATTGGCCTTACATGCATGCCCCGTTTGTACCCTCACACAAGACATATCAGTTATTGACCTCCATGTACATTTTTCCCTTTGTCTTTCTAGAGACTTCACTACTAAGGTAGGGGGTTATATTGTATTTGATTAGTCCTATATGCTATTTAGAACCAAATATAGGACAAAGGATTCCATAAAAGAAGAGCCATTGGCTCTCAATCATATAAAAATATACACACTTAGCCCCATAAACATGAATTGAACACTCCATTAAGAAGAAGAAGAATGCATAGTACATGAGTCTTCTACTCTCTCAACAAAGATTTTGGACTATCTTTTAGTTGAATGAGCTAATTATTTTCAAATTTATCCAGTACCATAGGTTGAAGTTAGAGGCCTTGGAAATTATTGCATACACGAGGAGGATGTTCCTATTCCCAATCTCATAAAGGAGTAAGAGAATATTGAAGGATTGTGAAACATGTTCTTTTATGGTTCAAGGAATAAGAATGGTTCAAGTGCTGGTGTGATGCTTATTTCTCCAAGGTTGGAGAAATACTATTATTCATTTAGAATTCAATTTAGCTGCACAAACAATGTAGCTAAGTATGAGCCTTGGTCCAAGGTCTCCAACGTGCATAGAGAAAAGGTATAAAATCCTTACAAGTCTTTGAAGACAGTGAGCTAGTTGTTAATCAGATTAGAAATCAGAATGTCACAAAGAACAACCTCCTCAAATCATACAAACAGAGAGTTTGGTATCTACTTCATCCCTTTCAAGCTTTCAACAATCAGGGTGTTCCTAGAAATAATAACAAACATGTTGATAGACTTGTATTAGTTGGTACTTATTTTGACATACCTGAGCATGTTGCAGATATGAAGGAACAACATATCAAACTTGTTGTAAGGCCTTCTGTCCAAGACAATTGTACAAATTGGCAAGTTTTTATTTTGATTTGTAGATCGTCAATTTCCTATAACATAAAACAGAATTCTCTGCTAAAAATCAATCCAAGTTACAGAGCGAATACAAAGATTAGATTGTGAAGCTCAGTTCTAATAAACTACCTAAAGGTTTAGTTACCTTGGAAGGCATATTCAACTCTGAAGATCAAGTAAGAAGTAAGGGTCTCAAATTAGCTGAAAAGAAGGATGACTACAAACCAATCACCATTGCTGATGGAAGGACTCTCAACTTGGGAAAGGTATACTCTGAGACTAAACAAGAAGTTTTCATTAAATTATGCCAATAATTCAATGATGTTATTGCTTGGAAATACAATGATTTAAAGGGTTTTAACCCAAGCTTGTCTCAACATACCATTGAGTTAAATGTTGATTCAAAACTAATTAGACAAAAAAGGACCAATCAATCCTAAGATTGAACCCTTGATGAGAAAGTAACTATCCAAAGGAGATGACCTGGAGTATGTTAGAAAACAATTAGAAAATAACAACAAATTTTATGAAAGTACAAACAAATTAAATGAGATGCTAGATAAGCAAAGACAACATAAGGATCCTACTAGAATACGATATGAGTTAGGGAAAATATATTCAGATGGAGAGGAATGAAAGGATGAAATACTCCTAAGACTGAAGACATCAATAAAGACAGAAGGAGAAATGAAAAGTCCTCAAGCTCTTTATTCACTTCAACAAGGTATAATTATTCACAATTTCATGGTTATTTTTATTCTTGTCATATTTATGGACATAGATCAAGAAATTATAGAATTCATATAGTAAATAGTTTTTGATGGACTAATGAAGAAAATTCTTATAAGCTATCAAATCATAACAATGGTAGGACATGTTATAACTGTAATAAAGTTGGTCACATTTCAAAAAATTATTGGACATCTAGAAAATATTATTTTGGATGGAACAAGAATATAGGTTTATGGAGACATTCAAATCTAAATCATCATATTATATGCTTTAAATGTAATGGTTATGGGCATAAAGCATCATCTTGCAGAAATGGTTTTGTGAAAATGAAAATGGCGTGGAGAAGAAAAAGTCAAAAAGAAGGTAGTCCTAATTTGATGATGGTGAGATGAGTATTGGAGTAATGATTATTTTAAATAGTAACATTAACAGGTCTAGTGCATGTCTGTTTAGCTTGATAGAATGTATAAAATTGTTTACAAAATTGGAATGACCTCTCTTTTGTGATTGTATTTTGTGTTTTTATCATTCTAGTGAGTACATTTGAACCTTGGATCATCAAGTTTCAATTACCAACAAGTGTCACAATTACCAACAAGTGTCAGATACCAACAAGTGTCAAATAGAACATTTAATAGCATCTATTTTCTATCAGTACCTTGTTACATTCATTGAGAACTAAAGGACAAGATTTACACTTATATTTAGTATCATGATAACAATACATGATTTGTCTCTTAAGAAGATGAGATTGTATTTAAGAGAAGTATTTGATCCAGTGCATTAGATAATGATATTTCTTTAGGAAAAATAATATTTTCAACAAACTTATATGATTAAGCTTATCTAATGTTTGAAATTAGTAGAGATATGCAGTTGTTAGGCATCAAAGTGAGGGGGAGTATTGCTTGGATATTTCTACTCCACGTTGCATTCCAGGCCTTTTTTTGAATACTTGAAATGCCTCCATGATACATTGATATCTCTTATTAACACATGTATCATGTGGTGATATAATTGTCTTGGCAGATCAATTTAGGAATATTAATGATTATGGTCAGAACATGAAAATAATCTTTTTGTTTCACAATCTAGATCTGGGAAAATAGTTTTACAGTTAAAAAAAGGCAAGAAGCTTATAATTAGTGATTAGTGATATCAGTCCTCTAAAACTTGGATATCAGAGTTGCTAGTGTATTTAGATAGAGAGAGTCTCTATTATTATATTCTATTCTTGACACTTGAATCTTAACTACTATGATTCACTATCAAATGATCCAAAGATATTTTTTAGTGGATTATTGCAGGATCAGTTGTTGATTACTCTAACAGTGCCATATTTTTTTGGCACATTGGCATTTTCACTTTAGTTTATACACGGTCCATTGTTCTGTTTCTGAGTTGCATCTTTTTGTGGAGTGATATTTCATGCTTCAGTGCAATGGTATTTCAGTGGTTTTTGGTTCAAAATTTTGAGTGTCTTTCCGTGATATAATTACTTTGATTATGGTATTCTCTAATCATTAGTGATTCAACATTTTACCCTTGAGAGTCACTATTTGGTTTCTAAGTGATTTGAGTTCTTGATTTGAGTTTAATTTTTTATAATCTTGATTGATATTGATTAACCAAAGTCATTTTATCTTTAAGCGATGTCACATTACATGGGAACATTAAAAGATTATCACTACCCCTCATGGCAGTTTTTATTTCGCTAGGACTACTAGAAATATATATATGATGTATTGGTGTCTCTTATACTACCATGCACCACATAGTTATCTCTAATAGTCTTAAACCTTAGATATTATTGATATGATAGCAGTGAATGGTATTTTTCTATAATTATTTGAAATCAGTGTGGATTTGGTGCTCTTGGTATAACATATGTCCGTATAGTTTCCGTTGTTTACACAGGATATGGTATTTTGGTTCACATTGGTTATGATTGGCACATATGGTACATTTTTGACAAAAGTAAATGTTTTTTTTTTCTTGTCACTTTGATAACACTTCTGAAGATATTGGTTCATTCTGTTTTTTGACAGAAAATTTCACGATGTAATCATTTCTCGGTATAGTTTCAATTCTCTGAGTGTTCATATTATGATTTGATATAACTTACATACATTTATAATGCTCTAGTTATGATGAGATGTGATGGTTTGGTTATGATTGGACATTGCAGGATACTGTTGTTTGATTTGTCTATTATGATTATTGTGAAATACTACTGATATCCGTTCTTGGCCATAGGATAGTGTTCTTTGGTCTGTAGTGATCTTTTTTTGGCACTTATTGGAACAAAGATAATCATTCTTGGTAACATAGGTTTTGTGATATTGTTTTTGCACTCTTATCTTTGACATTATACAAAAGGTGATTAGAGTTTAGAATATTGGTGCTCCTTGCTTAACTTTTGCTTAAATGTTCATGATGTCCATCAAGCAAACTGTGGTTGCGGAATTGATAACAGCATTAGTCAGAATAATGTTGACGGTATTTAATTGTCATTGTCAGAAACAATGTTGTCTTGCACATAATATTTTACATCTTGATATGGTATAAGATGAATTGTGGTTTGATACATTTGACGTGTATATATTCATTGGTTTACAGTGATTAGTCCATGTGCAACATTCTTGATAGCAGTGCCATTTGTCAATTATGTTTGTGACTGGTGCATTTGATAACAGTGTTGTTATAGTAACCGTGTTAACAGTATTTCTTATTGGTACCTCTTTGACATGGAATTGAGATTGAAATGTACTTTGATACAAATGATTCATATAGTTTGGAACTTTGTATGTCGTGAGCATTGATCTAATTGCTACTTTGATGCACAATCAAGATCTTTTTTGTGGGAAACAAACACATAAAGGGTGAACAGGTTTGGTTCTTCAGTTGATTAAGTTTACAAGATAGAGATGTTTAACTTTCTTGTTCAATAGCTTCTATGTTTTCTTTGCATATGTTTGGTCTTGATAGAACAATGATATTTGGTTCTCCATTTGTTTTTGGATCATGATACTTACAGTTTTTCATTAGCACTACACCAAATGTTATAGTTCAAATTCATTTTATATATATATATATATATATATATATATTTTGCCATATGAACTATTTTTACTCCTTTGTCCTTGATGAAAAAAAAAAAAAAGAGAGCAGTTAGTATTTTTCCACAAGGACAAAGGGGGAGTTTGTTGCTCCTATCCTTGGTTTGTCCTTGATGCCACAACACTAACTTTCTCATTGCTTATGTTTCTATGGGCTTGGTCAGTAATATTACATCTTATCAGTGATATTACATCTTTTCAGTAATATTCCATCTTCTATATTTGATACATGGAAGTGCTCTTACTTGGTGATTTCATGATTACATACATTAACAATGTCATTGGTATATGGCAGTGATATTTACTAATGGCACAATGATATATCTTGGTTTTCATCTTCACAAAGTTGACATATATAGTTTGGTCTATTCTGATACATATTTAGGACAGTTTAAACTCTACAATGCTTTGTATGAAACATGTATTTTGATTCCAGTATGAGTGGGAACCTATCCCATCTTCAAGAGCAGAGCCAGATTCAACACCCGTCACCAACCTCCTTCATGCCTGTGATAGTAAAAGAGAATGGAAACTTTGCAACAGGGTGGATCTAAGCTGAATTCCTATAGCCTTAGTCGAATAAAAGAAGGCACGTGTTTTTCTAAACAGAGATGAAATTGGCAGGCAACCTCGGAGCTCTGTCTCAAAACAAATTTAGGATTTGATCAAACTTTTAAAGCAAGCAAAAATCATGTCAGATCAGGTTGGCATTATCCAATTTGAAGTCTTTTATATATATATATATATATATATATATATATATATATCATTTTCCATATCCAGCATTGATGGTTGATTATATTTTTTTGTTTGACGAAGGTTCTGAGGATTAATTTTGCAAGAGTATGGAAGAATTTAGTATTGGAGCAGACCAACAAATATTAACACATAAAATATCATCACAGTAGATGGATATATAACAATTGCGAACCATTGTGAAGATAATAATATCGCCCAAAGCGATATTCTATTTAGAGAAACAATTATTGGTGGGTCGAGTAATACATATGTTGAGCCTTCGCCTACTCATCCATATCCAGGAAACTAATTGTATGAGGAATATATATATACAACCCTTTATAACCGCTATATAAGACAAACATGAAGACATCGTAGAAAAATAACATACAGTAAGGGGACAATTGAAGGAAAAGTCGTCCAAGGAAGATTGGACTAGTGAATCTTAAATACAAGCAATTTCCATTACTTATTGTTACTCAGGCAAGAATTTATCGCACTACCATTTTCAAAATGTAAAATTTATTCTAGTTAAAAGCATACCTCTCATCGTGCAGATCAAATTAGGAAGGAAATGATGAAGTACATGATTGAGAATCACGATGGATGCCCAAACGAACAACCAACTCCCTTCCACAGTCAACAAGAGAATTACATATCCCCATCTCGAAGGCATCCCCGTAATAAATTATAAGATCAAAACTTCTTCTGGACACACTAATATTGGGAAAGAAGAATTCACGCAGGGGTTCCACAAGCTACCTTCATGATATGGGTGTTGACGACATGGTAGAAAAGACGCCAACCAACAAACTCAAACACACATCACTGTTGAGCGAAAACATTTCCCCCAAGACTACAAATTTTACCGTTATGAGGTAGCCGAAACTGCGCAGCACACTACCCGCCATCTCCTTTTTAACTGTCTGGATGTTCCCCGTGTATATCCCCTCCCTGAGATATTAATGTGGATAGTTAATTAACAAATTTGTTAACATAAAGAAAACCTCCTACTACTACCAACAATCACGTGAACAAGGATGGAAAAGATATTCGTTCCCATCTATAACTGTTTGATTACTTCCTCCTTTTTAATAATGACTACTCTCAGAGTTCCTAAAATTTTGGAGCAAATACAGAAGGTTTAAGTTGAGATGCCACATAAAATTTTGGAAAAAGGCTTGAGAAAAATTATAGTGAGAATCATTGTAAATATAAGGGTTATTACAGTTTGAAAGGTACTTGAATGGAAGTTTGTTATCAGTTCTTTTCTAAGGAACACTGTATATATTACATTCAGATTTATGCTATAAACCGTTAGAGAGTGGAAAAAGAATAATCAGATTTAAATAACGAAGTTTTGTAAGAAATATGAAAAACAGATTGTATAAACTGATATATTTTATATTTTAAAGATTCCACATCTAATGAATCTTTTAGGATATAGAATGCATTAGTTTGGAAAGTGAAATGTTATATAGTCCGTTTGCCAAAGACACAAGTTCAAAAGACTACTCACGTTTGTCTTGCAGGTTGCCTTACTCCAAAATTGACCAAACGATTGTGTTTGCTTTAATTTTTCTTAGGCACCTAGTATAAATAAGGAGATTTAATTGTCTAATTCGAAGAAAGTTTTAGAGGATTATGCTCTCTTCCCTTTTGGGAAGATCAAAAACCTAGAAGCACTTGCTTTGTGTTAAACAAATAAATCTTTGGGAAAGAACAAACTTGTCTTGCGTGTCTGGGAGAAAACGACATTGGGTAGGAGAGTATGCTCTTTTCCTCTTGTGGGAAAATCAGATATCTAGACCCCTATCGTGGCCAATCCATGATTTTCAAGTTAATCCTTTAGATGGGTCTTCCGGTTGAGAAAAAAATCTCCCGGAAATGACCCATGTGATAACGAGGTGTAAGCCACACCACTCTAACTCACGTTAATCAAATTTACTCTTTAGGGTTAAAGCCTCAAGAGTCGATTGGCATTTGAGCTTATACTCGGCTCTCGTCTAACTTAAGTACGGCGTCGCGGTCTCAATCACGTTTACGTGACCACTTTTGTCAAGACGCTCTATGGGGCTATACCCCTGAATCTTGCTTGCATGGACATAGAGGATACAATCGAACAGAGACACTTACTAAACACTCTAAGCATAGAAGCTACCCGATTCACCTTCGAACGGTGATTTATTATAATGTGAGGTGAGGGAAGAATCTCCCCCCAAGATCCCCATCATATGTGTCCCAAGGTATTGTGTTGCGAAAGAGAACTTCGTAGCACGACAATAATACTTGAAAAAAGGCAAAAACACGGGCGCCCTTTTGGGGGTGACACTGCTGTGTGAGCTGAAGGACTACCAAGCAATGGGTTTATAATATTTCATTCGAAGCCAATTCCTTAGGTAGATGCGTGCTTGAAATTTTTGAACAACATTGACAAATCCAAAACACAAACAAAATACCCAACAACCAATTTGTCACTTTCTTGTATCCTTCAAGGTTGCTTTGTCCCTTGTCGGATTATTTTCAGACCCATGCTTGTTATTTTCTAATTTGATTGTGTTGAAATTGGTTCTTGCCATAGAACAAACCTATTGACAATCAGACAGAAATCAAGCCTTTGCTAAATCATCAAAACAACATCCTTTTGCAGATTACTGTGAGCTCCAATTTTCAGAATTTGATCTTTTATGAGATATGTACTAAAACATCCAACTATTCATCCAAAATCATATCTATTTGTAGGACATGACCGTTTCCAAGAAGCATAAGAAGGTAAAAAATTTGTTACCACCCATGCAAAGAGAACATAAGAATACAACTCGAGAGGCTAACAAGTACCAACACATAGTCGATTCCAACAAGCAAGAAATCCATAAACAAGAATAATTTGACAAAGTGATATACAACAACAAGGTTGTTCGCTTTATGGGCAAATATCGTCTAAACGTTGCTTTTGTCAGGTTTGAGAAATATGACTAGCTAGTTTACCACAAAAAATGAACATTCATCCTTTTCTTAAGCTCACTTAGTTTGCATTTAAGGACCTCCCTTAGATTCTCATCTTTAGAAACACACCACACACTCATCCTAGCATAATCAAGCATAATCCAATCCAATCCTAGTCAACCTAACATCATCCTAATCATCATCCACAACAATCTTAATCACATCCTTCACTTGGTATTGCATCCCCTTTTAAGTTGCTTAAAACCTACATCTTAATAAAACCCTCATCCTTAAGTGTCCTTTACTAAGCATTGTTTAGGATAATCCCCTTTGCCTTTGCAACCTCATCACCTTGATCAAAAGGTTGGTTCACATTGATGGAGAATCCCGTCCACCGAAGACCACAAGTCTGTCTTAGGTAGACAATCAGATCCACTTGATCTTACACTAGGGAAAGAAACCCTTAATCCTTGCATACATCAAGTTATCCTTAATCCATAGGAACATATTCATCATCCTAAACTCATCCTAGTCCTAGCACCATCATCCTTAGCTTCCTAGGCAAATCCTTGCATTACATCTTGCATCTCATATCCCCTTAGTATCTTGCATGTCACTTATGCACGTCAGCCCAATGAACAAATTGAGCACATCTGGGTAGATACTAATGAGACGCCTACCATGAGTACCATAGAGATATTTATCAATCATCCAGGACATGTCCACATGGTGAATTCCATGAGTGGACATAGCAACAATCAGGTACTCTTGGACATTCAGCAACAATGACTTCAACTCCTACCTGTTGACGGGACTTTGTGACCGGGTCCGCCAATAAATGTAAGTTGTCACCGGGTACCGAGGTACCGGCCAACTTTGCCTGTAAAGGTTGTCTGGGGAAATGAGATTCACTGAGCCTCCAAGCACGTGAGAGTCAGGTCTTGACGGTGCGGGGCTTAGTTGGGAGATGTGACTGTTTTCGAGGGGGATAGCTTATTATATTCAACTCATCAACTCCAGGGATTCAGGTGAACGGGATTTCCTCCAAGAAGGATTTCACTTTAACAAATAAACTTAAAAAGATGGTGCAGAGTTAGAAGTACTTCATCTACCTACAGTTATGCTAAACATTCAAAACATCCACAATGCTCTAACACACTACACTAAATACCGAAGAAATATACAACCATTAGCTTATATTTTATCAGTAGCAAAGAAAGGAGGTCATTAATCTACTTTAAGCATTAGAGAAAAAGACATGAAGAACATAAAGCATAAAATACCGTCAACCCAAAAGATAAAGTACCGGCAACATCATTGAGAGAACCCTTCCTTCTTCATTAACATCCTTCTAGCAAGCACTAGTGCGTGGTACAATGGTAACTCCCAGGGAGCATTTAACTACTGAAAGCTTAAAATTATGGAGCTTTGAGCTCTACAACTAGGAAATGAGAAAACTGCTTTGCTATTAACTGTGGACTACAAAATCATCAATTTTGCCGACCCTTGGAATGAGGTTGGACTTATTATTTATACACATCTTTTGACATAACCCTAACCCTAACTTATTTTACATTTTTACAATAAAATATATTATCTGGTGGCTGTAACACCCCAAAATTGGCACCTAATAACCTAATCAATTTTGGTGCATTTTCTTATCTTCGAAGTCCTATTGTACTAGGCAAATTCTTCTCTTAATTGACTTTAATTGACTGAGTTTCAAATGTAGAAAACCCAAATTTGCATAAATTTGACATTACATTTAAATTCCTAAATCTCAAATGATTATTAGCTAAAATCCCTATGATTAATTGATTTAATC
>MU225994.1:5914028-5947899 GCA_018584345.1 Thuja plicata
AAAAAAAAAAAGGGGGGGGGGGACCTAATATTTTGCACACAAAATGCAGGGATGGGTATGTAGGGTATAAAAAATGGTGACCATCTGGGATGAATGCCTTATCGCATTTGAGAACCACAGAATCTCTGGTTAGCAAAACTATAACAAATCGTTACTTGAAGCATCTTTCTTGCAAGGTGCGAAACATCTGAGAAAATCTAGCCATACGCGATTTAATCCATGATCCTTTCATCAGTTGTGAAGTGTGTTCTTTGGAAGGAAGTCAAGCTGATGACCTCTGGGAGAAGCAGAGAAGAGGCACTAAGTATATTAAACCCAAAGTCATCAATTTTGCTCATTTCTTCCAGATACCGGAGTCTTGTCCCATTTTTCTTTTTGTTATTTTTTTCTCTTCTGGATGGAAGGGCGGTACTTCTTTCACCCTTGAGATTAAGCTTAGCTAAGTTCAATGGCAGTACTTCTTTCACCCTTCCACCCACCTTAATTTTCTGAATGGGGAAGGAAAACTCCGAACCCGAAAAGAATCTTTAAAAGTTCAAACTTGGGTCAACCAACCAGTGTGACTGATCTACCCTCAGTGTGTCCGATTACTTGTTCCTTTAGAATTTTGTTTTAACTAATTACTGGACTTCCAAGGATAAATCTAATGAAGACTACTCATAATTTACCACCAAACTTAAAAAATAACTCAGGAGACTAGACCAATTCCACCATGATAATAATAGATTCCAAGTTCATCGGCATGCCAAAGGTAATGTCCTGGAGACTAGATGTTATGCAAAGCATACCAGCCTGCAAAAGGGGAGCAAAACACAGGAAACCCATAAAATAAAATGAAAGAAACAAAGGCCAAGAAAATAGATCAAGAAAAGGGACGGTCCCGGAGGACTGCCAACCAAACTATTTACAAGGCAAGGCACCCCCAAATGGGAACGCCGGGAAAGAAATATTTACAAGCAAGAAGATTTACATAAAATACAACTCTAGGCAAATCTGCCTTATTCGAAGTAATGCTTGAGAAACTGTCCATTGACAGGAAATGAGATGGGTTCTCCAGTTATGGTATTAAGGTGGTAAGTATTTTCCCCGCAGATCTCTGAGATCAAGTATGGTCCGAGCCAGAGCTGTTGGAACTTGGTGTGCTTTCCTTTTTTTTTCTCGAGCTTTATCCCACAAAAGGACCAAGTCTAAAATCTGAAAGGCCTTGTATTGGGCTCTTTAGTCAAACCACCATTTTACCACTGCTTGGTGATGCATGAAATATTCAAGGGATGTGTCGCGTTGTTCTTCCATCCGCACCAAATTCAGGAGTCGAACCTCCAAAATATTATCTCGGTTGCTGAATTCCTGCATGAATTGTAAAACCAGGATCTGTAAGTTAATCGGGAACACTGGATTCTAGCCATAAACCAGATGGAATAGGGATGTTCCCAGGGTGGCCTTAATTTGAATGTGATCCACCCAGAGGGTGAATCTCAGCTTTTGATGCCAGTCCCAGGAATTTTGTTCTAATAGGTGTTTGATCACTTCAAGCAAATTTTTGTTTGTTGATTCAGTAACACCATTCCCTTGGGGGAAATAGTTGCTGGAGAACTTCAGAGTGATCTTTCGGTCATAGGTCCATTCAAGTAGTTGTGCCAAAGAAAATGTTGGACCATTGTCACACACTATAGCGAAGGGCATTCCGAATCTCGTGATGATGTTTTCTTCTAGGAATTTGATAACCACGTCTGTCATGTTATTTTTACAAAGCATGGCTTCAGACCACCGGGTGTAGTAATCAGTTGCAGTTAGGATGTATCAGTGGTTGGCAGACGAGTTGGGGTTGATTTCCCTGATAAATTCAAATTTCAATTGGTCAAAAGGTCTATCTTCGAACACCAGCTGCAAGGGCATAACCGGGTTACGCTCGTGATGTGTCATGGTTTGGCAAGTATGGCACTTCCAGACGTGAGTGTAGACATCTTTAAATATGTAGGGCCAATAATATCTGGCCTAAAGGATTTGATGGGTGGTGGCATCGGTTGAGCCATGCCCAGTCCCAAATTGCCCATGGAACTCTTCAATCATTTTTGCAGCTTCGTCCTTGTCGATGCACCAAAGGTACACTCCTTCATAATTCCTATAGTAAAGCGTGAATTTTTTGATTATAAAATGGGTACTTTTCATCCGTAGGGCACGGTTCTTGTTGGGAGGCAACCCCTCTGGGCATCTGTTGTTTAACAGTAAGTACACTAGATCTGTGTACCACGGGTCTTGAGTGATAGAATCCACTGTGTATGTTTGACATTCTATGTGGGGAGTCTCTTCTGCCATCGCTTGACTTAGTCCCTAGCCTCAGACTATCTTCATGGTTGCACTTCTAAATTGTATTCCTAGAGGATGGCCATCTATTTCCCCCATCTTTCACCCAATTCACTCTGCATCAACAGAGATTTCATAGCTTGGTCCGGGATGATAGCATGCACCTTACTCTGGAGAATGTAATGCCAAAATTTCTTCACAGCGTGAACAAGAGAAAAGGTCTGCTTTTCCAATGATGAATACCAGACTTTGACATTCTTGAAGGGGGAGCTCATGAAAGCTATTGGTCATTCTTCCCCTTTGACCTTTTGGGTCAATACTACCGTGGTGGAATGCAGAGAAGCAAAGGAGTAAATGTAAAATGGGAGGGAGTAGTCTGGACTAGCCAGGACCGGTGCCTCTATTATTGTCTGTTTAATTTGGGCTGACGCCCACTTTGCTTCTAGACTCCACTCAATTTTGGTGTCTTTCTTCATCATCTCATTGAGTGGCTTCACGATCTTGGCGAATCCAGTGATGAACTGCCGAACAAAGTTGATCTTTCCAAAGAAAGATCGCATCTCTTTCTTGCTGCCGGGCATTTGTAGATTTAGCAGCACTTCAACTCTCTCTGGATCAATGGATATACCCTTCTCAGAGACAATATGCCTGAGAAACTTCCCTTTAGTGACCCCGAATATGCACTTCTTAGGGTTGAGGGATATTCTGTACCAGCGACATCTCTCACAGATCTGGGCGAGGTGGGCAGAATGGTCACGCCTATCCCAAGAAAAGATGGTCAAATCATCCAAATAGATGATTATGCACTGGTTCACAAGGCCCTCGAATGCAATGTCCATGGCCTTCTAAAATGTGGCCCCTGTGTTAATCAAGCCAAAGGGCATTCTCTGATATGCAAATGTCCCCCACTTGATGGTAAACACTATTTTATCTCTATATTCAAACTTAACCATAACTTGGTTATAGCCGGAGTATCCGTCCAAGAAAGACATCATTTGGGATCCATTCACTATCTGCAACACCTCATCCAATGAGGGGAGAGGGTTATTATCTTTCTTGGAGGCTCTATTCAAATTTTAGAAATCCATGAAAAGGCAAATTTCAATGCTCTTCTTTCTCATAGGGACTAAGTTGGCAACCCACGTAGTATGCTAGATTGGAAAGATTATCCAGGCTGACAATAATTTTCCACCTCTTGATGAATCAGAGGCTCGATCAACAAGTTGACTGGCCATTGCTTTTGCCGGAAAGGCTTAGCATCAGGTTTTAGCGAGATGGTATGAGTCATAATGGATGTGTCATATATTTTCAAATCCTCATACCCCCGCGTGATCACGTCTATGTATTCTCGAAGAACTATGAGAATCTTCTCCTTCTTCTCAGGGGAGCAGGAGGTACCAATGTGTATCATCTTTTCTTCACCGGGCTGGCCGATGTTCACTTTCTCAAAATTTTCTCCCTCAAAAGAGGATGATATCTTTTCCCAGCCCCAAGGGTCTGAGTCAAAGATTCGTTCAAGCGTGACCATCCCCTTCGGGATGGTGTTGGTAGGTAGGTCCATGATCCCATCATCTTTGTCACCCTGCCCAGTGTCATCATGGTCTCGTTCCTCCACTATCTGGTCTTCGAAAATGCCAACATTGGCCATGAAGGCCAGGATATGTTGATCGTCCTCAAAAACCTGAAAGTGGGTGACATTATCTGGAATGGACGGGGTGGGGATCATCTCAATGGAAAATATCCAGAGTCGTGAGTCGGCCATGGGCTCAAGTGTGCTGATAGAAATAGCAAGGGCATCTGGGACATAGTTCCATCACCAGGGAATGAGATCAATGTTGAAGGCTTTGAAATCCTCAATAAGGCTCCACACCTGATTGCGATATGTGGCCAGCCTCTTATCATGAGACATATATTGACTCTAAACTTGTTTGACAATCAACTTTGAATCACCCAGGGCTCGAAGGCGAGTGATTCCTTTCCTTAATGTGAATAGGAGTCCAAGGACCAAGGCCTCATACTTTGTAACATTGTTTGTGCAGTTGAACTATATCCTATAGGATGCGAGGAAGGATTTCCCTTGAGGGTTGATTAATTCTACTCTAGCTCCACAGCCTTGTTTGGATTGGGAACCATCAAACTTAAGGGTCCACAAATCGTTGCTTGTCATCTGGCGCTAGGGAGATGGAGCAAGCTTTGGATTGTTTTTAGGGAACTTAGGAGTTTCCTCCTACACTGATGATGCATGGGTGAGGTCCACCTCTGGTGGGATTTGGGGTTGAGATCCCCAGAGAAATGGTACTGAAGAAGTGCTTCTAGTAGGGACATTGGGCTCCGAGGAATCATGTTTATGCTCTTTGTTTTGGAGGGCGTCAATGTACCAGGTAGCGGTGGAAAGAAAAACCTCACACTCTAGCTCTGAATGCTTCTGATAATGTCCCTGACACCAAGTGCCAGACAAGAGTGTAGCGGGGGTTATAGTGGCACCCTGAGAGTTAACCTCAACCCTCAACTTTTCTTCTAGGTCTTGGGTTCTCTACAGAACTATGGGATCCTCTCCTGGGGTGAAATCAAACGTTAAGATTTCAAGGGGTTGGTACACCCCAGGGGAAATCTCAGAGAATAAGACCTCGTTAACCCTCCTGACTTTAGTAAGGGCCTACTTCATCTGGGGCTCACTTTCAACTCAGACCTTGTTTGATTCTCCTTCTCAGGGGAGCCATAAGTGGGAAAAGTCGGTCTAAAAGTATCCGTTCAGGGACTTAGACCAATTCTGACTTAATAACATCCCATAAGTCTCTGGGATGTCCACTACCTAGATATCGATTATGCTGGCTATTCAGGGGTCCTGGATGAGCTGTATCTAGATATTCTTCAATTCACCCACCATTTTCACAGTAGTTTTATCCAACTAGATTACTGCACCATTAGATGGGGTTGGTCAGAATCTGAGATTTTGGCATATGGATAAGGGCATGATGTTTCTCAAAGCTCCAGAATCTACTAGGCAGTTGTGTATGTTTTTGCCTTGTATGTTCAGGTCTAGTAGGAATGGGGGATCTTCATTATTTCCCTGGAAGATGACCACATTGGCATCCTGAAAAGAGATAGTCTTGGGTAAGTGGACGACAGCTTCTAGGTTTCCCAAGAGTTTTAGAAGAGAATTTTTCTGCTCGAGACAGTTTAACAAAACCTCCATCAAGGTCATGGAGGTGGTGGTTTGTTCTAATGCCTTTGTGATGTCAAACCTCCCTCCCAGGAATTGGTGGCTTCCCTCAGCTGGGTCCTTTGCTTGGTTAGATCTAGAACCTTTTAGAGGGATAGGTCAGTCAGTTATATTGTCCCGGGGAGGAGTGTCCTTGGGAGGTGTTGGCATGTAAACTGGTCCTTTACCAGCCTAGCTCTGAGTGTTGTAAGGAACCCATGGGTTGGTGAAGGCATTGGCCTCAAAGGCCAGAATTGACTCATCAAAGAATCCCAGCAGTTTGAATTCTTCTTCGTCTTCTCCAGTGGATCCAAAGAAGACGGTCTCACAGGTGAATGCACCGTGAGTTGGCTCTTGCAAAGGAGGTTTTAGGGGAGTAGAATCAAACAATTGTTGCCTATCCAACTGGGAAATCATGATGATCTTCTCTAGTGTGGCATAGTTTACTTCATTGTGGGAGCCTGTGTCATGCAATCTACACCAATTGGTTATGGGATGGAAGTCTACGACTGGCGTGAAATGGGATGGTCCAGTGTCATTCTGATTAGCATTTTGGTTCAGAGGTGGACCTACAGTGTTTTCATTGTTGTTCCATTATTGTTGGTTGGGCCGAGGCCCATTGTTAAAATTTCTTCCCCCAACATTGTTGTTTCGATGGCCAGAGAAAATATTCCCTCTTTGGGAGTTGGAATTCTAGGGTGCGTAGGACCCCGCCTTCAGTTGACCCATGTCTACAATCAGGGTAGACAACATTTTCCAGAGGGATTCTACCTCGGCGGTCAACTGAGTGTTTGCATCACAATGTGACAGTTTTTGTTGTTGGTTCCCTATGAAGGTAGCAGCATTCACCGGAGTTGAGGGTGGCAGTCCTCTAGCCGTAGATGACTGAAAGAAGGGCACTCCGGATGGTTGTGTCTATGGTTGTTGTGTTTGCTATGGCTGGTTCTAAGGAAAAGATTCTGGACCTGATATTGTCTGAGTCTGTGATGGATATATGTACCAGTCCTACTGGTCTATTGGATGTGATGGGGGAGTCATGGCCATCGCGGGAGTGCCCATTTCCAGATTGGGGTTATATCCCCCAGCGTAACGAGTTCCACCGGGGATCATGTTAAATGGCGTGCTCTACCCAATCCCGCCCAGAGATTTGTTGAGGCTATGGGACAGCTCTATGGCTAGGCTGTAAACTTTTTCCAAAGTATCCCGGTCACCCGGGATGATAGTTCTCTAAAGGAGAGTGGCAATGAAGGGATCTATTGCATTGAGATAAGTCTGTATGGTCACTTCCACAGATGGGATGAAGGGACCCATGCACCACTTCAGGACATGCTGGAACTGGTGATTGAATGCTACAAGGGGTTCATTTGGTTCCTTCCTGATGGAAATGAACTTGCTGTGGAACCAAGCTGGGTCTACGTGTATGCGGAAGGCGATCAGGAAGGCATCTTCCATGTCCCACCAACTGTTGATGGAGTTGGCAGGAAGATTGAGGTACCAGTTCAATTTGTTCTATCCCAGGGACAGAGGGAACATCTAGGTCACAATGTCTTGATGTTGGATCCGGTGTTGGTTCATGGCATCTTTGTATGCTTATAGATTCTCTTCTGTGGTTCATGAGCCTAAGTGCTCATATCAGGGACAAATCTTTTTGGGGTGCGGGGGTAAATCATTGGCTGCACCCTAAAAAGTTCCCATTGGGGACCCAGTATTTCCAAAATAACTAGCCATTGGGGGAGTTCAATTTTGATTAGATTGAGCATTAATCCTCAGGATTGTCTGAGGGGCTTGGGTATTATGTGGTACGCTTGATCCTTAGATAATGATGGCTGGTTTGACTTTCGAGGTCTATTTCTTTCGAGCAAGGGGCTCGAGTTCAACAAACCTTCTGGGATTGGGGGCTGATCTAAGGACTCTTTCAAATCTCATTGGGGAGAAAGAATCAATCCCAGTGAAGGCTTGACTACTAAAACTATGGCTTGGGGAACTCTCGGGTAATGTAAAATCAGAATCCTGAGAGGGGGACTAGTTCATGCCCTCCTTCTAGCGCCAGTTTCTGTTGACGGGACTTTGTGACTGGGTCTGCCAACAGATGTAAGTTGTCACTGAGTACCAGGGTACCAGACAACTTTGCTTGTAAAGGTTGTCCAGGGAAATGAGATTCCCTGGGCCTACAATCATGTGAGAGTCTGGTCTCGATGGTGCGGGGCTCTGTTGGGAGATGTGAGTGTTTTCAAGGGGGATAGCTGGTTATCTTAAACTCATCAACTTCAGGGATTCAGGTGAATGGGATTTCCTCCAAGAAGGCTTTCACTTTAACAAATAAACTTAAAAAGATGGTTCAGAGTTAGAAGTACTTCATCTACCTACAGTTATGCTAAACATTCAAAACATCCACAATGGTCTGACACGCTATACTAAATACCAAATAAATATACAACCATCAGCTTGTATTTTATCAGTAGCGAAGAAAGGAGGTCGTTAATCTACTTTAAGCATTAGAGAAAAAGACATGAAGAACATAAAGAATAATATACCATCAACCCAAAAGACAGAGTACTGACAACATCATTGAGAGAACCCTTACTTCTTCATTAACATCCTTCTAGCAAGCACTGGTGCGTGGTACAATGGTAACTCCCAGGAAGCATTTAACTACTAAAAGCTTAAAACTATGGAGCTTTGAGCTATGCAACTAGGAAATGAGAAAACTGCTTTGCTATTAACTGTGGACTACAAAATCATCAATTTCACTGACCCTTGGAATGAGGTCGAACTTATTATTTATACACATCTTTTGACATAACCCTAACCCTAACTTATTTTACATTTTTACAATAAAATACATTATCTAATGGCCGGTACTACCTACACCACATTACAAAAAGCCTCAAGATGAAAAGGCCTGACATGTCAGAAGAATAAGACAAGAAAGATGGAGTGGAAGAATCAGCCTTGAGAAGAGAGCCAAGAAGCAGAAAGGAGAAATCTGATCCCTTAGGGATCAAGGCTACATGCCTCATAAATGGTAAAGTAGCACCCTGTCTCTGATGTGCCAGGTGTATCTCTAGAGCAGCACCTTGGGAAGACCATCTATCAGAAACCTCCCGTCGAGCTAACCAGCCTTGTTGCAGTTCCCCATTTTCTAACAACCTTTATTAATGTCTTGGAAGTGATCGGTCAGCATTGGGAACTGAGACACGGGTCATGTGAAGAATTCAAAAATGTGGGACCCAGGACTCCAGGATCTGGGTACTTGTGTTCCAAAAGAATAAAGAATACAAAATATGATGTCGGGGTAAATTCTCCCAAATCTGGAGAACTTTATTGACTTATATTTTCTCCCAAGCCTCTAACACTTGGCTAATGCTTTCTTCATCTATGCTCTGGACGCTATCCCATCTGCTATGGACAGCCTCCATTGCCTCCTCAACCTCTCTAGCCCTGTTCCAAAAATTTTTCACCATATTGATGGTGTCATGTGATCAAATCATAGTCTTTGACAACTGAGACAACTTGCCTTGATCAAAATCTCCACCCGACAAATACAGGGATTCCATCCTTTCGTCAAACTTACTGAGGACATAGTCCTATAGGGTGCACATTCTGGTGGTGAAGGGACCAAATTGTGATACCCTGACCATGAATGTTTTGAATAAATCTAAGGGATATTATGCAGTTGGAAATTTCTCTTTTAAGGTCTTAACTAGTTCCTTGCAAACCTTAATTTTGAGGGCAAGTCTGGAGTACTGGACCTGGAGGGAATCATATTATTCTTCTCCCAAAATGCCAGATTCTGTGGCAACCTCTTCACCAATGTTGTGGATCTCCTCCAACCTAGCCTTCCATTTTTCATATTTCTCTAAGTCTAACTCCCATACCTGAGTGGAGCTTCTTGCGTGGCTAAGGGTGAGATCTACCCTATAAAAGTCCAGGAGGGACGCCACCAGAAATTATCTCATTTCCATTATTTTCTCGGCTGCCCACCCATCCACTACTTGCACCTTTTTCTTCATCATGTGCAGTGAGTCCACGCCGCCCTGTGCAAGTGACAATCCAAAAGAAGGGGTCCAGGGTGGACTTCGGCCAAAGGCCGTGTTAGTTCTGCCAGAAGTGCGAGGAGATTGGTGTTTGTCTCTCTTTCATCTTGCAACGTTTGGCCCTATTTTTCATACTAGGCCTCTATAGCCTTGGTAGCCTCTTTTATTAAGTCAAGCTCTCCTTGCTTGTCTCTTTTCCCCAGCTTGACCTCTGTTATAGTGTATTCCTCAAGCCTTGTGGCCGCTGCATCTCTATTTGCTAGGGGTGTTGCAATGACTACAACTGTACTACCTGTTGGGTTGGTCTAGAGAGTATGGACCACCCGTGCCATTTTGGGCTTCTTTTTTTTGTCATTCTTAGCCATCATCTTGGCCAGTGATAGAGGAGCGCCCGTAGTCACTGCCGGAGCTTTTCTCTTCTTAGTTTCTACCAGCCATTAGGGCAGCTGGGGCGGCCTTGCTGCCAATTCCTGCTCACTAAGATTCACTTCTGAATCTGGTGGCACATTCCCTAAGTTTATATTTTCTTCTGGCTCCTTTTCCTATTCTTGTTTCGGTCCCTTTCTTGATTCCTGCTCTCTTTCTGTTTCCTGTTCTCTGGAACCTTCTATATTTTCCACCGTGCTGGCGTCTTCTGTAAAATCACCCAGGATCTTTTCCCCAGTCTGCATTTCTGTATTCTCAGGGACTTCGTCTCCCCTAGTGTCACCGGAAGCCTCTTCATTTTCTTCTCCCAGGGCCTCCTGGTCCATTGGTTGCTGCTGCTCTTGGGCCTTACTAGCCTCGTCTATTTCAACATTCTCCTCCTCTATTGGGACATCCTCTGGAGGTGGGTGGGGTCGCTGGCCAAAGTTCAGCAAGGCGACAGCTTTTACGACTTCACCGAAAGTGCTTCAGGGCATTTGGTCACCCGAAGTCTCTAAAGGCACCTGGAGTGTGGTGGTCAGAGGTACACTTGTTCCCTAGGGTCTGGGTTCTCCTTCCATCAGTGGCTCAAGTGTAGGTTGCCTTAACAAATCCACGGTCCCCTAGACTGGTATCTTTTCTTGTTCATGCCTTGTTTGAGTTTCTCCCTAAGTCTCTTGCACTGATGCATCTTCTTCTTCGGTAATTTCCTTTTCTGAAGGGGCCTCTTCTTTATCTTGAGCCTCAATTTATTTTACTGCAGTATTGATGCCCTACTGGATTTCCAGGACCTCCTCCACCGAGAAGGTGTCATCAAAATCATCATGCGGCGGGGAGGAGTCTGAGATATCCTCAAGTTTGGGAGAATCTAAACTTACATCCACCAGGGGCTTCTCGGGCATACCAAGGGCGAGGCTTGGTGTGGGGGTCACGGCTATTTTCTTTCTTCTTATAAGAGAAGCCCCGGTGTCCAAAATGTTGGAAGACTCTGCCTCAGCAAAATTCTTCTTATTCATCATCGCTGCCAATGAAGGGGGTCCCGTTGAGCGAGCAGATGCCATTGGGGTGATTGGGAGGCCAACAGCCTCTTGCATGCTAATTTGTTGGCTTGCCAAATTTTCTGCCTCCATCTGGTCATGTAGCTTCACCATTATAAGTGTGAGAATCTGAGGGGGTGCCCTGGGTACCGGGACTCACTCCTTTTCTTTTCCTTTGCTCACACTCGCTTCAGCGGGCATGACGAACAAAGAAGGTTTGGCGCCAACTGAAGAAGGGATGGTCTTCTTGACCATTGCTTTCTTGTGGGTGATTTTTGGGCACACCTGGGAAAAATACTTGTGGCTTGCTTCTATGATGGGGTGGCGTACCCCTTCAATTGTCAAATCCTCTGGAGTGGCCCAATCCACTAGAGGGAGGTCCAATTTGTCTAGCCCCTGTCCTTTGTACGCTGGATCCTCCAGCGGCCCACCATCATTGAAACCTTTCAGGAAAGTCCAAAGGTCTAATGCCTCCATGAGCCGTTTGCTCATTCTTGTATGTTGTCGGGCCCTGAGATCAAATCTATCCTGGCAATCTGCCCAGAAGTCTTCAATGTCCTCTTCGTGTGTGGGGGATGCCCTATGTAGTGCGATGACAATCTTGCCACGGGGATCATAATTCTTTTAGACATGGTTGAATTCAACTAGCCCCAATCCTTTTAACTCATTATCTACTTCCCGGGCCGTGGCAAGGCTGCATGTGTAATCCCTGCAAGAAAAGGGGAATGAGACATTGACAACCTTCTTCACTGTGAAGAGGGCGTGCAGATCCATCATCTGCCTGCAGAATTCCAAAAGAATAATCCTATCCCCGCAATACCAGGGAAGGAGGTAGGGCTTCCCGTTGAAGCCTGTCACCCTTATGTATGTATGGCATTTGAATTGAATAAAATATTGGCCATAAGAATTGCCCAGTGTCATTGTCGCCTATGAGAGGTGGTACCCAAAATCTTAGGTAAGTGTAAGAATGTTGTGGTAAATGAAGGCGTCATTTACCCGATGGAAATTCTTGAAGCTGAGCTCTCACTACAATTGGGGATAATGATCCCAAGGTGTGACCTATCCTGGACTGTTCTCGAGCTCTCCAACTGTTCCTAGGCCCTGAAAAGCTGGCCTTTGCTGTGCCAATGCCCACAGCACATATGAAGTCATATAGAATTGTGAATTTTGGGTAATGGTCTTCATCTGTGTATCTACATGATTTGATATAATTGTCACCCAGTTGAAAGTCCTGTTGTGTATTGTTATGCAGTATAAGAAATAATACATCCATGCTGAGAATTTCCAGGCGTGGGGCCATCCAAAGATTCTACATAGAAATATTATGCCTGCTTGAATGGGCTCCTTGAAATCCCTGCGTGGAATTTCCAATTTCATCCTTTTATAGTCTTGCTTTGGAGACTTCAATCAATGATTATTGAGGTGTTGCCGGGAAATGATCCCGACCTCACCAAATTCCTTGAGTTAGCTCGCCCTGATGATTATCATGGACCCTTTGAACTGTGGAATTCCCAACCCAAAAAGAAAGGTGTGGCCATCCAATGTGATGATTGTGGCAGGATATTGCAGCGGTCGGGGATCTGGAAGCAAGACTGAGCGAGTGGCTGGATTATATAAAGCCGCTAGCTACTAGATAAGTTCGTGTGACTACACGTGCATGGAAAGTTTGCGGCCTTGATGATGCTAGAGGCAGCTAGGCAAGTGGCAATCTTATCCCCCTGTTCCTTTAACCTGTAAGTGGTCTGGATTAGACCCTATAATTTGGCCCAGCTCCCGAGGTCTGGGTCTGTTATTTCATGAACTTTGGAGTCTATTTTGGACCCTGCAACACCTCCATCTTTCAGATACTTGGAGGTTAAAGGCAGCTTTGCCAACATTCTTTCCATCTTTGATTTTATGGCTGCCTGGGTGGAGGTAGTTGGTAGTTTCGGGCTATCACGAGGTGCAAAATCGTCAGACATTTTGACTTAAACTTATCAGCAACCTGTAAGACCAAAAAACCATCAGAACATAAACAAACATGAATCTAATCTCTGGGAGATTTCTCACCAGCCCGCACCTGTTAAGAAAATGTTAGCACCTACATCAAAAGTTCTAGAGTACCTAAAAATGAACATGGCTTAAACATTCTAGGGTGTGTGGACATGGTGACACAAAAAGTAGGAGATAAGGTCCTATTGGGAGTCTGAAGTTTGGAAAAACTAGCCGTTGCCACAATGATTGGAAACAAACTATACTTTGGTCAACGTGCACTGGCACATGGGAAAATGGCAGGCAGCGTAAATACAGTTATGGCATTGATTAGGACAAGTGGGATGACACGGGGAAAAAATTAAATGCCAGATAGGATGCATTTTAAATGCCAAACATGGGAAGTTAATCCCACCATTAATGTGATGAGATAGAGGAGAGAGAAAGCCGCCATGGTTTGAACCAGTGAGGTGCCGAGTTCCAACCATGGTGACCTTGTCTCGTTGAGCTCTGTCTCGTTGGGTTGAAATTCATGCAGAGCACAAAGAAATTGACGCTCTAAGGGATACATACGGCACATATATACAAAATATGCATAAGATGTACAAGAGGGTCAAGGGCCGAAGCGTATACACATAAGATTACAGAAAATATACACCATATACATCAATATACACCAAAAATAGAACACAGAGCAGCTACCAGAATGCAAAGACATATACATTATCTTACATCTGCACAAAGGGTGGACAACCCTATGGCAGAGCGAACCAACCAATGGGTGGCGAAACAAATGACAGAAAACACAAACAAAAATGAAACAAAAACCAAAACAAATGGAAATGAAAAACACAACAAACCAACATGGAACAAAAGCAGAAAATGAAGGAAAGAACCAGAACACCAACCTGGAATCTGAAGAACGACAAAGGGGAGAAGCATCGAGACTGCTTTGCAACAACTTTCACCTCCAATGCCAAGAACAACTACCGAAGATCCATTTATCATCACCCACTAAGCTCAGAGGAAATTGCACTTAATTCACACTCAAATTGCCTGTGAATCACTCTGAAAAATCTAAGTGTTTTTAATCACGGTAACTGTGAAAATAACATGTAAATCTTATTTATACCTGAGGTAAAAAGCAAGTTACCTTCTCTCCATGAACTTTTGAATAGGTGAACCTCTGGACTCTGGGCCTGGGGATTCCATACAATCATATCTTCTTACGAGAAGGCGACATCGTGGCAAAGAATCCCAGAGTCTGGAATCCAGCTTCAGGAAAGCAAACCACCAAGTCCAGGACCGGGTCCCAGAGACACGAACGACCAAAAAAAAAAAAAAACAAACAAACAAAAACAAACCCTCCGGGAAGAAAAAATTGGAGAAGAAAACAAAAAGAAACAAGGGCAAAGAAAATAAGGCAAGAGCCAAAAGCAAAAAAAAAGTGGGGGACCCAACATTTTGTACACAAAATGTAGGGACGGGTATGCAAGGCATAACACTACCTTAGATTATACCCACACTTATCACATGACCTATGGCACTCCCAGGGGAACGTCCTCATCCCACTAGAAATGAAGTTTTTGATCCACTTTAGTGAGCCCTGGGTGAACCCACAATAGTGGGTTACACTTTTTTGCCTGAACGGACACTGCACTCTAAATTTTGAATAAAAATTTTAGATTCGAATGCATATTGTCGTTAAACTGTTAAGAATAAAAAGATGAAGTAAATTAGAGTCTGTTAGGATTTTCTATCTAGATTCTAAATATATTTTTTATTTTTATTTTTGAATTGATTTGATTGGCTTTTTCTTTCTCCCACAAAAATTGGTATGTTGCTAAAAATGTCATTTTGAAAGAGTTACATTGTTTTCGTAGAGCATAACTTTTTTCCTAAAATAGATATCAATGTGATTCTTTCAAATTTAGTTTTTTAACATCCATATGGAGGGCATGCATTTGGTTTTATGACATTATCATCATTATTTCATATTTTATTAACGTTTGACGTTGACTAAGCCGTAATTTTGACATATCTTGACTACATAGCTTATAAATTTTTGTGTATTTGTCCAATTTTTTTTTAATTTTTTTTTATAGAAAGATAACTTCAATACCTAGGGCATAGATATTTTTTAGAATTTTTTTTCTCTCATTTACTATTTTTCCAGAAGCATCGAACATAGAGGTGGAGATATGGTGAAATATCTATGTTTAGTAAAACTAAAAATACAAAGTCATAATAAACTTAATATATATTAACATTATAATAATTGGAAAGAGTTTTCTCAGTAGTACCTTACTACATAGATAGGTTTTTCAAATGGATTCATTTGATCTACCAAAAGATAAAGTTGAAGTGATTTTTTATCAGCATTTTAATAGGTGTGAAGGAGACTCCATTGTAGGTATGAATGAGGAGTATATATGTTATATCAATGATTTTTTTATCTAAGAGACTTTGAGCTAACCATTTCTAATTAATTCCTTCAAATTGAACCTCTCAAGGCTTAAATAATCATATTTTATTAAAAATGTGTCATTTCAGCAAAAATCAGCATGTCTTAAAAAGTGTAACCCACTATTGTGGGGTCACCCCCCTACAGGTGGGAACTCTTATTGCACAAGTAGTCCAACCTTCCATCCCACCTACCATCATGCACTCAACACCTTCATCTACCTCAGGAGCCCTGCCTCTTGATCCAACATCAACAGCACAAGAAATACCTCCTATCGCTATGCAAGCACCTCCTCAGGTCACAGCCGCTCCACTTTTACAAACATTTCCAACATTTGTGGCACAATTTCCACCACCACCAGTCAGCACATAGCAAACCACCATTCCACCCATCCCTACTCAGCCCATTCAAAGTATAACAACTAGTTCACAACATCAAAGAACCCAATTCTCCATGCCTATTCTGCCTTTCTTCACCATAGGCATGCCACCTGTTAACGCCTATAACCAACCCATATATTCATAAGGACCCACTTTCCCCACTCCACTAGCAACACAACTGCAACGTGTGCCAACAATTTTTCCACAAATGCAAACCAATCCAAATCCTCCCATGCAACAACCATCTATGAATCCCTTCCTCATATCCCAAATACCCATCCCACAACAATAGCAACCAATCCAGCAACAACAACAACCAATCCAGCAGCAGCAACAACCAATCCAGCAGCAGCAACAACCAATTCAGAAGCAACAATCCATCCAGCAACCATCCCAACAAAAAAAACCACTGCAGAAAATTACCAACCCATTCACATCCCAAGCACAACAGCAAAAAATCAACCCCTTCGCATCTGCGCAGTCTACCCTCCAAGTTACACAACAACCGCAACCACAAATGCAGGGGGCAAATCCTTTCATGGCATAACCACTGTAGCAGTTTGCTAATCCTTTCATCCAACCCATACAACAATAGAAAACTCATTCCATCAACTACCTAGCCATGCCATCTTCCGCTGCATCACAAACTATTCCACACATGAGCCTTTTACTTGTATTATAATTACTACAAGGTTTCCTTTTATTTTTCTTTGGTATAAACTCTTTGTATGAGCATTCCTTCTCCAACATGTTTATGAAATTCATCATTGTCTCAAATGAATCAGCATCTTCACAATCATTTTCGATAGATGACAAATCTTCATCCAATTCATGAGGCTGCATATTAACCGTCATCTTATCCTCAAAAAGAAGGGCCATGCTGGCACCAAGAATCTTTTTCCTCAACCAATTCCTCACACATATCCCCTTAGACATCCCTTTGTGACAAAAACATTGGCTGAGAAACATCCTTCTCATCTAGCCACAGTGTGCAACCCTCATCCTCACTATCAGCATCAACAAAGTCTAATAGAACTTCATCATTTGGGGCTTCAATATCATTATCTGATGAAAAACCTACCCCCTCTTCACTTTCCACACTTGAGTGCACACAATTTGTTTCTGCAACCCCAAAACTAGAATAACTAGTTTCCATATTATTAGGTGTGTAACCCTTATATATATATATATATATATATATATATATATATATATATATATATATATATATATATATCTTCATCAAGAACATTATACACCAATGTGAGGGGCAACTACTATTTGCAGAAGAAAATATTCATTCACATTTTGTTTTGAATCATAATTTAAGCCATGGTTAGTATGATCAGTAGGGATAAAAATATTTTGACATTGATTTTCATTTCTTGATCCTTTTCATTTGTTGGTTCTTTTTCTTCCACTCTCCTTTCCTAGATGAAATTCTAAGACCAGGCTGTGGGATTAGAAACCTAGGACACAAACTTAACACCCTCAATAAAAAGGAGACAAGAAACTATTCCAATTAACAAGGTTCAAATACCTTCTACACTTTGAGATCCACATCAATCAGGTGGGTACACCTAATCTACATAAACATAACCTCTTTGTGACAAACAATAGCTTGCAGATATATAACTGTGGAATAGCTTTCAAACCTGTAGGTAACATGTACCTCAATGTTTTTACCAAATCTTATGCAATATCCCACTTGCATAAAGTATGTTTGAAAACCAGATCTATTCTAACTTCCTCCTACAAACATGAAGGGAAAATATTTTCATTTATGTTTTGGATTAATGGATCTTTGAAATACTCCAGATCTCTCATAGACTAGTAACTTATCCATTGATTTTCATTTCTTGATCCATTTCATTTTTTGGTTTAATGCATTACCTCATGATTCAGTGGGATCTATGGATGAACTAAAATATTTCTTTAAGGAGAAATATGGAGACAAGACTAATAAAGGATTCTTGTTGAATGAATTTAGCAATATTAAGAAAAATCCAAATTAAGGGGTTTTTGATTTCATTATAAGATTCCAGAAGGCTATGAATAAGCTTTTCCAAAAAATGAGGCTTGATGTTGAGGTATATCTTGCTACCTATTTAAATCCTTTTGATTCTAAGATGTGATATCTTCGTAGAGATAAGAATCCTGGAAGCATTAAAGAAGCTTATAAGACAATTGTTAACATAGAAATAAATAGAAGAGTATCAGGAAAAATGGGTAGAAGGGAATATGGGAAGCTTACTAGGATCAATTAAAATCAATCAGAAAATAAGAATAATAGGGCTCCCAATAATAATATGTCATCTATTAATAGTTACAGTCAGCAACCAAGGATGCAAAGTTTCCCCTATAATACCCAATAGAAGGATGGGAAGCCTATTCTCCCACAAAGGAAAGACAAGCCTGGTAATAAGAACCCTGAACCTCTGTAAATAAACTCTATTAACATGTGTAATGATGCTTATTGGTGTGAAACTTGTCAATCCCCACACAATCCTAACTATTGTGTTGTTGCTCTGAATGTATATGCAAATGAGGAATAAAGAGAGGAAGAAGATGAGTTGTATGATGATAGTGGTTGTGGTATGACTTACTCATCTCCATGTCCTAAAGTAGATTATGATAATGAAATTGAGAATCATGATGTCTCTGGCTCATGAAGCAGAGTAGAAGCATATTATCAACAAGTTTTTCTTTTATGAAAAAGAAGAATTTGATAATTTAGGATGTAATGCTCAGAATAGTAAGGAGTCTACAGTGTTGAGAAGGCCTTCTGATGAGGAAATAGCACAAATTATAGAGCTGATCTGGTTACCAAAGAAAGAAGTAATTATGATTTGAGAAATAGAACATTTGGTAGTGCAGAAACCAAACCAGTTACCTTTCTCTTAAAGGAGACCAAAATAAATACTAAACACCTACAAGAAAAAGGAAAATCTATTGAGGGTGTAAGTAAGTTAAAAGTTAAGAATGTAAACAAATCAAATGGTTCAAACATTCTATATAAAGTAAAAGAAAAAAAACTAGAAACAAGTTATCCCCCTCTTGAAGTGGACAGTAAGAAATCAAAGAAAGATGAGCCAACTCTGGCCATTCAAGTTAAGGCTGCAAATCTTGGTATTGAGAAACAAGGGATCTCTGATGTAAAATACACTCCTATTGATATGGGGCAGCTATTGTCACAAGTTACTGTCAAGGTCCTGATATTGGAAATGATGAGAATTGGGGAACATGAAGAGAAGGTCCTCACATTGGTAAATAGTATTTATTCCACAAGAATTCATAAACCAGAAGGTGTTGAAAAGGTGAAAAATGTACAAGATAAATTAGAAAGAAAGGGAAAAGAATCAGAAGATTTTGTTTCAAAAATCCCTTAGATTTATCTAGACACTAATGTTGTGAATACTTCCTTAGGAGTTGTAGATCCTTTTTTCTTAACATTGGTTATAAATGGAAAAATGTTAAAGAATTGTATGATAGAATCTGGAGCATCTAACACTTCTATGCCTGTAGAAGTCATGAAGTCTATGGGATTACAAGTTGATAATCCTCATGGAAGGTGTCAAGCAATGGATTCAAGAGAAGTACATGTTATTGGTACTATTAAAGCTCTGCCTTATAGGTTGGCTACATATCCTGACAAAGTGTTGACAATGAGTGTCCTATTTGTTGATATTCCTCCCCACTATGGAATGTTGTTATCAAGAAAATGGAGTGCTTTAACGGGAGGAAGTATTCAATGTGATCTATCTTTTTCTACTTTCAATATTGTTGGAAACAATGTTAAGGTGTCCCAGGAAAATATGAACCATCACATGATTGAAGTAAATGAAGATACAAATATGAATTAATTTGTGGATACTAATATTGGATCTTTTCCAGTACAAAGTATAGGGGTGGAAGAAAAAGTTCAGCCTATGCTTTTATCTGATGACAAGGACAATTTAATGGACAAATATGATTTGTGGACCATGAATTTTGATGGAGAAAGTTCTAAGGAAGGAGTTGGTGGATGAATCTTATTGATAGCTCCTAGTGGTAAGACCTTCAAGTTTTATTTTACATTGTTGTTTACATGCACAAATATTGTTGTAGAATATGAAGCTTTGTTGATAGGATTGAGATTAGCCTCAAAACATGGAATAAAAAGTCTCAGAGTGATTGGAGATTCTGAATTGATAATATCTTGGATTAAGTCCAAATATGTTAAGATAAAACAATCAATTCAAATGTTAAGATAACACAAAGTAGCTTCAACACATGAACTTATCTTACAAGAATAACACCAGACACAATTGTACTAGTCTGTAAAGCTCAGAAAAACTCTTAATATTCCATTCATTTTGCATCAAAACATCAAAACCAAACCTCTAACCACTTGGGTTCGAAGAGAAAACTTAAATCCACTTCAATGTGAATTCAAAATGATCCAAATCCCTTTGTGACTATTGGTTTTCCATCTTGCAACTCTCGAGAAACATTTGGAAGTTGCTTGAGCAACATTTTTACATCTTTTACAACTTTTGTCTTTTTGCAGCTCGGAGACTTTTGATTTGGATTCTAACCTATCAACTTGACAAAACATGATCAAAATTACTTTAATCTAATAAAATCAATGCTAAGACTCATCTAGAGCATCAAACACACCTAAACCAACTTAATGCTAAAACTAATTATCCTATTGGACTAAGGCATCACAAGGCTTATAAGAGTGCCTTAGAGATCCTTGACCACACAAGTGGATCCAAAACAAAATAGGATGATCTATAGGATATACCCATTTATTACAAACACAAAATCATGAAATTAGTGACTATCATGGGTGCACTGCACCACCTTAGACACCTAATGACACCTTAGGACCCATTAACATACACTAACCAATGGTAAGGGGTCCTAGAAGGGGTTGTAAGGTGTCTTAAGGGGTCCTAAGAAAAATTCATGTATCTTAGGACCCCTTACAACCCTTTATGACCCCTAAGATGTATGGTAAGGGGTCTTAAGGGGTCACAAGGGGTCCTAGGACACATTAATGTGCCCTACAACCCCTTATGATCCCTTAGAACCCTTGAAAACCCATGTCTCTACATCTTAGGGATATTAAGGGTTGTTAAGGGGTCCTAGGACATATTAATTTGTCCTAGGACCCCTTACAACCCCTTACCATACGCTAATGAATTGTAAGGGGTCCTAAGGGGTTTTAAGTGGTCTTAAGGGGCCATATGACACATTAACATGTCCAAGAACCCATTATGACCCCTTAGGACCGTTTACTACACCTAAGATGTATGGTAAGGGATCCTAAGGTGTCCTAAGAGGTCATAAGGGGTCCTTAGACACATTAATGTGTCCCAAGATGCCTTATGACCACTAAGGATCATTGAAAACCCCTGTCTACATATTAGGGGTTGTAAGGGTTGTTAAGGGGTCTTAAGGGGTCCTAAGACACATTAATGTGCCTTAGGACCCCTAGGATGTATGGTAAGGGGTCATAAGGGGTCCTAAGATACATTAATATGTCCTATGACCCCTTATGACCCCTCACGACCCCTCTCTACATCTTAGGGGTTGCAAGGATTGTTAAGGGGTCCTAAGGGATCATAAGTGGTATTAAGGGATCCTATGACACATTAACGGGTCCTATAACCCCTTATGACCCCTTATGATCCTTTACGACCCCTAAGATGTATGGTAAGGGGTCCTAAGGTGTCCTAAGACATATTATTGTGTCTTAGTACCCCTCATGACTCCTTAGGGCACTTGAAGAACCCTCTCTCTACATGTTAGGGGTCGTAAGGGTTGTTAAGGGGTCCTAGGACACATTAGACCCCTTTTGACCCATTAGGACCCCTTACCATACACTAATGAAGGGTAAGGGGTCCTATGGGGTCATAGGTGGTATTAAGGGGTCCTAGGACACATTAACATGTCCTAGAATACCTTATCAACCCTTAGGACCCTTTACCACCCCAAATATGTATGGTAAGGGTTCCTAAGGTGTCCTAAGGTGTCCTAAGGGGTCAGAAGAGGTCCTAGGACACAATAAGTCCTAGGACCCCTTATGACCTCTTAGGAACCTTGACCAACCTTACAATCCTAATATGTCTCTCTCTCTCTCTCTCTCTCTCTCTCTCTCTCTCTCTCTCTCCTAACATGGTTAAACATACATGTTAATTACCAAACTAACCATAACATAAATAATACAATGAGAAATGATCCTCAAATGATCATGCACAAGTCAATGGCTTAAGGTTACAATCAATAGTCCATTGGGAATCATGTTGAAGGTAATGTGGCGATTCTTAAAATTTGACTAAGTCTAAAATTTCTTAAAAACCTTCAAAATACAGAATCTTTATCATAAATTCATAAGGGTTGTTAAGGGGTCATAAGTGGTATTAAGGGGTCCTAGAATAGATTAACATTTCCTAGCACCCATTATGACCCCTTAGGACCCTTTACGACCCATAAGATGTACGGTAAGGGGTCCTAAGGTATCTTAAAGGGTCATAAGGGGTCCTAAGGTATCTTAGGAACCCTTATGACCCCTTAGATCCCTTGAAGAACCCTCTCTCTATATCTTAAGGGTTTTAAAGGTTGTTAAGGGGTCCTAGGACACATTAATGTATCCTAGGACCCCTTACAATCCCTTACCATACACTAATGAATGCTAAGGGGTCCTATGGGGCTGTAGGTGATCTTAAGGGGTCCTAGGACACATTAACATGTCCTATAACACCTTGTGATCCCTTAGGACCCTTTACGACCCCTAAGATGTATGGAAAGGGGTCCTAAGGTGTCCTAAGGGGTCAAAAGGGTTCCTAGGATCCCTTAGGACCCTTGAAAATCCTTACAATCCTAAGATGTAGCTCTCTCTCTCTCTCTCTCTCTCCTAACATGGTTAAACATACATGTCAATTACCAAACTAGATATATAATAAATAATAAAATGAGTGATTAACCTTAAGCGATTGCCCACAAGTCAAGGGATTAAGGTTACAATCAATAGTCCATTGGGAATCATGCAAAAGGAAAAGTGTTGATCCCTCAAATTTGGCGAAGTCTAAAATTTCCTTAAAAATGTCAAAATCTAGAATCTTTATCGTAACTCTTATGAAGCTAAAACCACTCTCAAACATCATGAAAGTATATACATAAAATGTAACTTAAGTATAAGAAAGGAAGATTACCTTTTTTATACTTAAATGTTACATTTTTTGTAGGTCCTGCAACTGAAATTGCCCTGGTAGGGCTTGTGAATCTCTCTATGTCCCTCCCTCAATCCATTTTATATTCTCACTATAGGGCGTACACCCTATGTAAAACACTGCAAATTTGAAATTGTATGAAATGCAACCTTTTTCAACATTTAGATTTGCATAGCGTGTATGCCCTATAGCACATATGTGTTATTTTGCATACGTGCTTTGAACTACTTTGGAATCCACCAAATTTAAGGCTTGTATTTTACTTGGAGATCCAACCCAAAATCTTGGTGGATTTAAAGAGGTCTAAGACATATTTTTCAGCAAACATACAAAAAATTCACATTTTTTCTTGTGTGCTCCCTGTCAAGTTTGTACATGGTTCAATAAAGATAAAATTAGATGGCATGATATTGTAGATCTCCCTGTTTTCTATCTAACCACATAATTTATTTGGAATTCTGATTATGTTAATCTTTTCATCTCTAATTTCTTTTGTATGTATATCTGATTTTTGTCAAAGACCAACATATAGTATTTTGGGCTTAGATTTTGGCTCGTTCATCAAATTTTGAAACAAGTTACTTTTTTTAGAAACTAGATTCCATTCTACACACTTTAACAAAAATAAGTTTTTATTTTTGATTATTTTTAATTGATTTCTATGGGGAGCACACATAAATTTCACATTTTCAGGATATGTCCACATAAAAAATTCATAAAAAAATTATATATTCATTAAACATTTAGCAGAAACATTCAGGATAAACAATGTGGTGTTAGCTAAGTTCTCACTAGAGTGATTAATTTTTTTTAAAAAAAAGTCAACATTTTAGGGGGAGCACACCAAACACTATGTAATGTTTTTTCACAAAAAATAGGACCACTAATTGTGCTCCCCCTTTTTTGAGGGCCTTAAACTCCACCATTTAAAAAAAAAATAGTAGTTTAGAAACTAGATTCAGAGTAGTACAACTCTTGTTCTTGTCGCATCTTGAAATTTGGAGTCTAACTATCTTCAATTTTGATCTCGTCAAAGTTCAAAGTTTGCCGATTTCAAAAAAATAAAGTGACATCTTATACCCGCTTTTTGGTCCCCCATCTTTGTGCACTTACTCCCTAGGTTCTTTTATTAGAGTGTTATTATTAAAATAACTATCCTAAATTACAAGCAATTTCCAATCTAGCGAATTTGCACTTGTATAGTAATAGTAGCTGCAAAGAATTGTCAAAGGCATTTAGAAGTTTGGGAGGGTTTTGACACCTCTGCTTTTTTGAGATACATAATTTTCATGAATTAGAGAAGTTTATGGAAATGGAGGATGGAGTGATGGCATGGCTTGATAAGTATTGTTGAAAGGTAAATAAAGTTGAAGGAGGACTAGAGTGGATAAAAAGACTCAAGACTATGATGTATTTTAGAATTAAACTTATATCTTCAAAATTATTTACGGATTATTTTAGAATGTTCTATAAATGAGTAGAGGTGGTGAAAACATCATATTTTTTAAATAATTTATTTTTCTGCTAATTGCACCTATAGTGATATTGTATATGTAAATAGTGGTCACTTCTACTAGGAAGTATTATTGTTTTGATATAATTTAGCTAAAATGAATCCAAATAAAATATGTTTGACCAAAAGTAACTTTAGTTAAAAATACTTAAACTCACTTATGTTAATAAGTTGGCTTGAAGTGGGACATAGTTTTTAAACTTTTACCTTTAGAGAAGCTTCAACAACTAAAAGATATAGAGATTTACAAGAATACAAGAAAACTTGGAAATGTCCATCTCAATCAATCTTAATAAATAAGATATGTAATATATAAAAACATTAAATAGTAAGTAGGAAACCATAAGCTAAAACCTCCTAAATGTGGCATCCAAAACCCTTGTCATAAATCCAACATCCAACTTTTAAGATGGCTTAAATGATGGGTCATAAGTTACATCATAAGTTGGTCAATTAGTGTAACTCTCACAAATAGATCTTGTATATGTCCTAGAATTTTTTACATTTCCAGTGTGGGAGGCCTAGAATTTCAACTTGTATCTCAAAAATGATTTTGATTTGGCTAGCCATTTCATCCTTTTTAAAAATTGTTAAATTCAAAGAGATTTACATATTGGGCATCCATGGAACTTTGGCCAAAATAAAATTCAAATTCCTAAATTTTTTTATTTTTTTTCATAGTTTAAAACCAATGTTGAGACACCTTTTCAAACACATTTAATTTATTGAAACATCTCTTGCAAACAAATGATCAAATTATATTTGAAAGATATTCTTTATAGATTCAATTATCTATATAATTTTGCATCAAGATCTCAGATCACACTCTATGAGCCATGATGATGATGATAGAGAGATCATGAGTAGAATATTCCACCGGATTATATTCTTATGAAAATATGACACACATTGAGATTGAAGATTATTGTACCTATTTCATTAGGTTTATGGTAAGAAGATATCAATGATATAGTCTAGGAGGTTTGTGAATGCATAATACAAGTGTGAAATATCATATAAATAAATGAGAAAAGATCAATTGACAACATGTAAGCTTTTATGGTCTATGAAATTTAATGAAGACATAATGCTTTATGATAGACTAGAATTGTGTGTGTGTGTGTGTGTGTCTTTATTGTAGTATGAGTTTTCATCTAATGATTCAAGCGATATTAGGAAATCAACATAAGGTATGAGCCATAGTAAATGAGAACATGAAACACAACTAATATAAAAGAGAAAAATCATTTTTCATGTAGTGAAGAATCAACTGCGACATAAGCACCTACGATGGCTCATGATATTTCATGTGTTGTGAATACAAAAAAGTCAAGCTCCTTTGATAATAACAATTAAATGTTACGATGCTTTTAGTCAGCAACATTTAGAATAAATTTAGGTACTAAAAATATGTGTAGAGAAACATGAAGGTGTATATTAAAGTTAATGAGGCTTGTAACACTAGGTAATCACAATTCATGAATGTATACAAGACATGTATAGATCAACATAAAATGTGATTTGTAACAAATAAGACATTAATAGATAACTTGATTTAATAGAAAAGATCATGTTGTAAGCATCTAAATTATATTAAATTTAAATCTTCTATAATACAAAAATAAAAATAAAAATTATTAACCATAATAAATAAAAATATAACATAATAGTAATAGAGGGAAACAATCAATTGTAAACCATAGTAAATGAAAACATTAGACATAAATAATGTAGTAGAGGGAAACAACCAATTTTCCCTCTACCTTAGAATAGACTTCAATGGATGCATACAACTCATGAGAAAGTGTCCCTTTAATAGCTATCAAGGGCTCATAATTTCACTTCAATATTAAGAATGAAATAGGAAATGAGTATTTCAATACCCTAAAAATTACTTCTAGTCGGCATCGATGACAGCCCAACACAGTGTGAAACGTGAAAGAGGGGATAAAAGTCAGCGCAATACTCGGTAATCATGATTCCTGAATAAATATATTTACATTGTAGGCATTTCCATCTTGGAAATCCCTGGCCTATTTTTATGCATCTATGGTTGGAAGTGTTGGAGAGGCCAATGACTACCATTGAGGTCATCTGGCTCGTTCGTCACTTTTCACCAGCTGTCTGTCCCTACCTGTGTAAGATGACATCTTTTTTATTTTGCAAAAAAAGTGACAGAAACGACAAAACCTAAGCGTGCCATTTATTCTGTCTTAGGAAACTACAAACCTAGACTGCACAAAAGTATATACAAGATGAAAGATGGCTATAACAGGAACAAAAGAAGATGGCTATAACAGGAACAAAATTTTTTGTGTTCAAAGCTAAGAAGTGCATTTTCATGCTCATCACATTTCTATCACTCCAAAATGAAATTTAACAATCCTCTGCAATGGAATTGATGAATCATCTATATCATACCTCCTCCTCTCCGGGAAAATTATTTTTGATGGCTTGTTTCACTTTTGCAACTGAAGATACAACCACACCTTTTGGTACATTCACTCCATATTTTCTCATTAGATTCGCACCCTGCTGACAAATCCTCAAAAAAAAAGATAAATGCTTAGTGATACAAGTTCAATGCATTAATTATGAATAATAAATATACAACATAACAACTTAAATAGTGGAGACTTTCAAGAAACAAGATTGAGCTAATTTATCATGTTAAGGGCATAGGTTTTATCTCCACATATTGTTGTCCACCAATTCCTCTTCCTATGTATATGTGCATGCAAGTGTGCAAGTGTGCATGTGTATGGAAGCATCCATACAAATGTATGCATATAATTTTAAATCTTCTGTAGTTCCCTATAAATTCAGTACAAGAAACAACATTTAATGTTCAGTTTATATTAAAAATTATTATGTTTACTTTTAATATAAGTAAGACTTTTTGTGAGTTGACTGCACACCATTGCATTTTCCTTTTGGTGTCCATAATTTTTCCAAAACCTGTTATGCTCTTTCATTCTATTCACTCCTACTTAAAATTTCTATGGAGAGCAATTAATCCACGCGTGAATGTTTCATTTAAGAATCTACAAATTAATTCATGTTAACCCCACAATGCAATGAACAAAAAGTTAAACTTTAGTCAAGGAAACATGGGTTCTAGCATAAACCCAGAAATTGAAGGTTCAACATATTTTTCTGCAAAATTATTCTATTTACAATATGCCAGAATGGAAAAAGTAAAATGACAAAAATCTAAATCTATTGCCATAGTACTAATTTATAGCTGTACAGCCATATGTTGATCACACAATGACCTTAAAATATTCTACTACAAAATTTAACACAATATCAATGATCACCATACTCTGCAAAATTGGTATTTCTTGAACTCTTTTGCTCTTGAATTGTTTCACCAATCTCTATTTCTGTTTCTTCTTTGCAATCTGCAGTTAGAGGTTCTCCCTCTCTTCTCATCACATTCAACTGCTTTAATTCAAACTCTATCAGTTCATCATCCTCTGCAGATGCTTTCTCTTCCTTCTTCATGGACACTATTGGCTGAGGACCAACATTGTACAATGTAGCTAGAAAAAGGACAGTTGATACAAGTAGGGGTATCAATAAAACCAGGCCTTTGAAGACATTTGGAAATAAAACAGCAAAGAGGTCAGAGCTGTAGAGAAGAGAAGAGACTTAAGAAACCAAACTTTTCCTAAGACAACTGGGCTAGATAATGGAAAGTCTGCTAAAATAAGGCAAATGGAGAACAACAAGACTCACAATGGAGTTTTGTAGGGAAGGAGTTGGGTAAAATTGACAAAACCAAGCTAGCCACCTCTCAACTCATGCAAAGAATTGATCTCCTTTGTCGACAACTATTTCTAGGCTTCACAACTTATTCTCCAGCTTACCTCCTCTAGAATCGTGCGGTAATCTTTTCCCCCTGACAGTAGTAGAGAAACATGTGGAGGGATATAGCAGTAGAGAAGACTAGGGAGTCTAGGAATGAATACTTCAAGAACCATGTGTAATTAGAATTAGGCTGCATCTGTCAGCCATGCATGCCTATGCATATACACGCCTATTGCCAATATGTCCCTTGAGGGTCAGCATGGTCAAAATAAAGGGTTATGTTCTTTGTTAATGTTTCTATACATTGTGGTTGCCTATTAAATTTACAATTTAGTTCATTTGATTTCTAATGCTATGTTAGTCATTTAAATAATTTAAAGTGGATTTTTAGAAGTCATTTAAATAATTTAATCTGCATTATGTTTATTTGATCACCAATTCTCTAGAAATTAATGTGCATTAATTTTCTTAGATCAGTGATTGTATAGAACTTAGTTTGCATTCTATAACAAAGCAAAAATATTTATGACACGAGAAAAAATATTGAGTGGTTCTTGCATTATATATGTGGAATTTGGCCAAATATGGGATACAAAAAAGAAATAATGTTTATGTGACTGAAATGAATAACAAAACACTAGGACTACCCCTATTTACAGCCAGTCACGTGTACTGGCACTTATGCACACATTGACATCCAACTACTTTTCCATGTAGCCAAAGTAGTTTTATATCTAAAAAAATTATTTTCATTCATGTTTGATAAGATATGCTATGTCTACAAGTATCTGATTGTTGAAAATAAGGATACATGACTTACACATGCATTTCGTGTTGAATTATTTTGCAATGTAGGAACTCAATGAGAATTGTAGATTGCACCACAATTTAACACTAAAAATTCCTTTGTAAAACCACGTGTCTTTGTTGATGGTCAAACAAGAATAGAGGCATACAACACTAAAATGTATTCAGTCCTATTTGACGCAATTACACTACAACTTGATGTTCGCTGCTAGCAAATAGGGATACATGATCTTTAAGTGCATTTAGTGTTTCAAATTATGTTGCATTGTACCAATTTAGAGTGAATTGTATCTATGCAACATAGTTCAACACTTTATCACTTCAGATTTCTAGAGCGATGAGAAATTCCAATAAATACATGAACATTTGAATGCATATATTCTTTTTTATGCAAACAGTTATACTAGGTCTATGAAGGTTTTCAATGTTTAGTAATGTTTCACTCTACAAATTAAGACTGAATTGTAGACATTGAACATGATTCAACAATAATACCATCTTTATAGAATCTAGTGTCATTATTGTAGTCCTTGATACAGGGGACAAAAAGCAGTTGAGAGAAACTAAAATAAACGCGAGAGAGAGAGAGAGAGAGAGAGAGAGAGAGAGAGAGAGAGAGAGAGATGGTGAGATATATTGGTACAACGATAAGGAGATCTAGAGAGGATGAGAGGAAGCGACAAACAAGGGGACAAATACTTAAATGACCTTTGCATAACTCTACGGCGTTCCCATTGCACACTAAGATACGATTGCTAGTGTATAAGATTAACAATTATATTAGATGCTTTGTTCACATGGGCGTCACATGGCTACCTTCGTGAGAGATTGTCAGTTGTATATAAATGAAATATATAAATGATGTGAATCGAATAACAAATAAGATTTATATGTTTAAGAAACTAAGTTACAAATAAGAAGCCTGCAATCCTTGGACCACATGGAAAGAGATGTCTTCCACAGTTTCCAGAGAGAATGAGTGCAATGAGAGATCTGGAACATTTGAGTCTAGATCAGTTTTCCGTGCCAAGGTGGATATGTTGTTTGTCAAATCTCAGGTACCTCTCTTTACGCTGGTGTCATTGCAGTGATTATCCGGAATTAGAAGCAATGCCCAATCTAGTGAGTTTTAGATTGGAGTTTAACAATAGATGCAGAAAACTGCCAAAGGCATTTGGAAAGTCAGGAGGGTTTCCATGCCTCCGCTTCTTTCATATATCAGACTTCTATCAATTGGAGGAGTTTCCGGAAATGGAGGATGGAGCAATGGCATGTCCTGAGAAGTTGGTTCTACTCAAATGTGAGGAGTTGTATAAACTGGGAGAGGGATTGGAGCGGCTGAAACGACTCAAGAATTCAATATTGGAAGCATACCAGAGATGTATGAATTGAGCCATACATTGAAGGAAGGCGGGATATATTGGGAAACAATCAAAGCCACCAATCCCCACATAATTATTGATGTGCATGCTGACGACTGTCTAGGGTAAAGTAGGAGCTCACATGGTTTCAGTCGCCCTCAATCCACATGGTACTCGGGTGTGGTGCATCACCGGTCATG
Source organism: Thuja plicata (assembly GCA_018584345.1). NCBI lineage: Eukaryota > Viridiplantae > Streptophyta > Pinopsida > Cupressales > Cupressaceae > Thuja > Thuja plicata. The sequence goes on from MU225994.1 coordinate 5,944,743, forward strand.
TTAAAATTTTTAGAAATGAAATATTTATGTACATTAAATAATATTGAATTTTTATTATTGTTTGCTTTAGTGGTAAGTTTACATGTAGGGATGGAAACATCTAGAGTTGGAGAATATTTAGATTGTAAATGTTTCTTCAATATTTCTAGTAAATATTATTTTATATATATTTTCGGATATTTATTATTAAAATTCATATGTGATTTTAATAGGTTTTTAGGATTTATTCTATTATAAAAATAAATTTTTATCAATTATTAAGTAAATTTTTGCATAGATGTTTGTAATTATTTCTATTTTTTATCTATATTTAAAATTGTTAAATATATTCTAACACAATACAATGTTAAGTATGATTTATTCAAATTTAAATCTCTTTAAGAAACATAGATAAATATAGTTTTAAATGTTTAATCTATTTATTTTATACTTATTTTTAAAAATTAATTACTTAAGAATTATTTTATTTATTTTTGAAAATTATTTGATAATTTTGTTATTTACAAGAACTATTTAATAATTAATGTCAAGATATATTACACTTGCTAAATATTAATATTTAATAATAGAAAATAAAAAAAAACTTAAAAGTGGAAGGCATCTGCTCTACTCTGCTCTGAGCCTCTGCGTTCCCCAGATTTTGATGCACCCGTGTCCTCTCTCCATCGCCAGGTGTGTTCTTTCCAATTTAATGCTTTCTTTTAATTTTGATGTCTATTCAATCTCCTCTCTGCTCCTCGGTAGAGGCCATACCCTCTACCACAACTCCCACTAGGGCTCCCATGGAGCCTGACTTGTTGGGCACATTTAACAAACCTAATGGCTTGCATTCTTCACCTTCACCACACAAATCCTTCTCTGAAGCCGTCTCAAATTCCTCCTTTGCCATCTGCGCTGGTGCTAAATTAAACTTATTTGGACCTAATGAAACACGTGAACCAGGTAAGGGCTCTGCAAATGTCTTGACATCTTTTTCCATTTCTCCAAACTCTAAAATGGCTGATGAAATTGCGAAAGAAAAATCTAGGTTAAGAAATTATGCCATCTTCTTTGCAGTGGTTGAAATTGATAAATGCCCTATTCGAAAGTTTCTAGATGATTGGTTTCACAATTATTAAAATTTGAAATTAGGGCATGATATTTCATTCTGTAGGCAATTACAAAAAGGTTTATTTGTTATTTTCATTAATAATCCTGAATCACAGGAAGTTGTCATTAAGAGGCAGTATTGGACTGTGGGTAATACCTCATTCCACGCCCTTGCCTAGACGCCGAAAGCTATCCATGAAGAAGTTCTTCTCCTTTCGGCCCTGCGCTGGATTCTTGTGAAACAACTACCTCCTTTTCTTTGCCATTTTCTCCCCCAATTACTTGAGCCATTGGGTAAGGTCATTAGGTTGGATGATACCACCAGACTCGTTCCTCACATGGATGCCAAGGCTCTTGTCTCCTTGAGTCCTGGAATAAATATTCCTCAACATCTCTGATGATACCTACTCCTGCCCAATTGAGGTTCTTGGCGGGTTAAATGCTTGTTTTTTTATGTAAAAAGAGGGTCACTTAGGAAAGGATCGTCCCATCATAAAGCGTAAAACAACTTTTGTGTTGCCATCTTCGTCCCCCGCTACAGATGTCTTGAAGAATCCTAGACAGGTTTTGCCTACAACATCTAATACTCCTCAGACTGAACTTCCTAAAATTAACCTTGAAGTTACCCCTCCTTCCAGTGCTCTTCATGCCTCCCAATCCAATATGGTGACTCCCACTATTTTACAATCTAATGCGGATATGATTCAACATGACGGCTTTCAAACTATTAGAAAGATTAATAAATAGACTATCGTTGCTGATATGAGTTTTCCTCAATCAACCTCTTCCCATTAATCTCCTTCAAATACACTTGCCTATATCCCTCCCGTTAACTCCCTCATTTGTACTTCATCTCATAGAGTTGTAAGTGATAATGTTGACATTGAGCATTCCCAAATCCTCCCACCAAAGGTCTTTAAGGAGATAGATGATGATTATATACTTGAGATCCTCCCCACTACCTACAGCCATTCTCAGAGCTCCATACCCACAAAAAAACCCCCATCGCATGATACTTCCTCCATGATACCTAACTCTGCTATCGATATGGAGGTCATGATGCCACCTGTGTCTGACAACGAAGACTTCGATTGCAAAAATATATTCCCAAGTCTAAAAGAAGAGGACGACCTTTGGGATCCAAGAATAAACTCACCTCAGCAAAAAGTGTTGAGGACATCTCCTCTACTCCTGTTATTATCAATGATGGGTCCACGAACCTTATGTGCTCCCCTTCCTCACTTGTTTCCTCCTAAACTACATTTCTTGGAACATTAGGGGACTTGAATCCTCGGACAGGAAATATATTGTTAAACAATACCTTGACACTCTTAATTCCATAGATATTCTTATGCTACAAGAATTAAAAGCTACCAACTTTATGCTTGAAGTTAATCTTAATTTCATATGGAAATATGTCATAAAAGTGTACTTTGACCATCCTAAAGGCAGAGGTGGGGTGGGATTGTTAATTAATCCTAAATGGGCCAATTTTATTACAAACAAGGGTGTTTCCCCTCAAGTAATAGGGCCACTTGGGTTACTATTAGTACTAATACCCTCACCTTTGGTATCAGCCCTCTATTCTTGGCTAACCTCCCTTCCTGATATACTGTGGCTCTTTGGGAGGGATTTGAATATGATTGAATCCCAAGTTGACAAAGTTGGTGGGCCCCCTTTTCCTAGAAAGACTTGGAAAAAGTGCAATGGAATAGGATGAAACACACTAAACTGTTGTTTGACCCCTTAGCAGGCAATATGGATTCTAATCATGGACTGTAGTATACCTGGTGCAACTTCCAACAAGGTCCCTCTAGAATTTATGCTAGACTTGATAGTGTAGACACCCTAAAATGGACAGGCTTGCGACTTTACATTAAAAACACTAATTTTCATCTATTAATTAATGGTTTCTTAATCATTAATTAATCATCTATCTTACTCTAAATTCATTCCTTAAATCATCTAATCCAATTCCCAAAATTAATTAAATAATTAATTTTATTTAATTAATTAAGCTTTAATTGATTAATTATCATTATTTAATTAATTAAACTCAATTTCCTAT
>MU225994.1:5964574-5985164 GCA_018584345.1 Thuja plicata
ATTCATTCCATCACCAATTCCTATATAATAAACCCTTCATAACCATTTGAAGGATCCAGGATTTCAAGCTTACATGCGCCATTACTCTGTCAGGTTGGTTCAAGCATCAAGCCTTCTTGCGATCATATATCCAGGATTTCAAGCTCTCGTGCGCCATTACTATGTTAGTTTGGTTCTAGCATTTCAAGCCATCTTGCGATCACACACACATTTCAATTGTCAAATTCTCGACGCTTCTCAAGTCATAGACGCTGCCCCGCCAATACTGAGCATCAAGAACAACGTTTTGGAAGGAGTAGAGAGAAACAATAGAAGCTTCAAGCATCAAAGGGTTTGCATTCGTTTGTCTTCCTTTCTCTTGTTTGTACATTTTATTGCTCATGTTTCTGTTATTTGTTTAGTAGTTATTGCATACTTGATTTGCATTCACTTGTGAACCTTTGCTACTAACCCCCGCCCTTGGAAGGCTATGGGAAACCGGAGAGAGAGGCGTACAGATAGATTCTATGCCAACAAGAACTAATTCTCATTCCTTCCCGATTGGCAAGGGAACATGGTCATTGTGTCTCCCACCTCACTCTCTGATCACCATCCTATCTATGTTTTTGTTAAGTTTAATAACTCCCTTGTTCTGACTAAGTCTAGCAACCCAAAATTCACTCTCAACTCTTCTCTGCTCCAGGATGAAGATGAAGATGTTCTCTCCGCCATTAATCTTATTAGGATTATTAACAAGAATAGCTCCCCCTACCTCTCCTATATTGATATGTGGGAACACAACATCCATGCTCGGAAATGTCTTCTCCAAACCATTGGTCAGAAGAAAGCCAAAGACTTTAGATATACTGAAAAGATCCTCTCCTCTAAATTGCACACTGTTGAGTTAGACATTCAAACCAATCCATCTGATTTTAACCTTTTCCCTCTTGTTGATAAGGCTAGGGATGATCTTAGAAAACACCAATAGGTTAGAGTTAGAGGTGCCAAAATTAAATCTTGTCCTCACTGGCTCGAGTATGGTGATAGGGGTTTGAAATTCTTCTTTAACTTCCTTAAGCAGAAGCATTCTAATGAAACTATAAACAGGATTGTGGTTGACAACATTGAAATTGATAATGTTGATAGCATTAAAGAGGATTTTGCCACATTTTACCATAACTTATTTACTTATGAGGATACCGAGAAGGCCAACTCCCTCAGGGATAAGTATAGAACCATCATTCCCAATAGAATCTCCATTCAAGAATCTGACCTTCTCAGTCAAAACATCTTTATTGAAGAGATTGAAAAATCCATTAATTCTTTAAAAAATGACAAGGTCCCTGGACCCGACAGTCTGCCTATAGAATTTTATAAAGCTAACATAAGTTAGATATGCAATGACCTCCATGACATATACTCTGAAGCTTTTGCCATAGGTACTCTCGGCAGTTTTATCAACAGAAGTATCATTAAACTGATTCCTAAGGATGATGACAAGGCACTTATAAAAAATTGGCATCCCATTACTCTTCTCAAGGGCTCATACTTTCACATTAATAATAAGAATGAAATGGCAAACGAGTATTTCAATACCGTAAAAACTACTTCCAGTCGGCATCGATGACAGCCCGACACAGGGTGAAACGCGAAAGAGGGGAGAAAAGTCAGCGCAGTACTGTGTAATCACGATTCCTGAATAAATATATTTTATAGGATTAACAATTATATTAGATGCTTTGTTCACATGGGCGTCACATGGCTACCTTCGTGAGAGATTGTCAGTTGTATTTAAATGAAATATATAAATTACGTGATTCGAATAACAAATAAGATTTATATGTTTAGGAAACTAAGTTACAAATAAGAAGCCTGCAACCACGTCCTTCGCAGTTATTTATGTGGAAGTCGAGAGAGTCAATGAGAATATTTTCTATTATAATCAGTATTTCCTTTCAAATACGCTGGCACCTTCCGCCTTATTTACACCAATTCATTTTTTATCGTCCTTCGACTCAGTCAGCCATCTCTTAAGAAAATCATTTTCACACGTTATATACCTACGGAGGCTACGAAGTTGTTCTTATATATATATATGGTATTGTTGCAGGCACTATAATGCACACACTGCACCCAAGGTTTTGAAGATTCAACTTCAAGCCCAAAAAAAACTTGAGGATGGAATCCGTGCTTGCAGACGCTGTTGTTGGAAAACTTTGTGATGTGGCCTTCGAACAAATGGCTAATGAGGTAAGCATAGTCTTCAACTTCACTGAACACTTTGAAATGTTGAAGGACAGAATAGAGGGAATCAATTGTGTTTTAACTGAAGCCAATGAGGAGAGCAGCGGACAAAAGGAATCTATGAAAAAATGGCTCCACAAAGTTGGGGATATTGCTTGGGAGGCAGAGGATATATTTGAAGAACGTGCTGTGAATGCTAAGTATGCCACTAATACTCAGTTATGCTTGATCATTTGCTATTTGTGGGATCAATTCATTCTTCGCCATCAAATGGGCAGAAGAATTCAAACCCTCAAAGCCCGGTTGAGCTCAGTGGTTGAAGATGGAAACCGACTGAATATAGTTCGTGCTGCGGTGGGTCACAAAAAAGAAGAAGCAGAATCTTCAAGTGGACAACGGTTTAAGAGGTCAAGTGTCCTCCCCAGCGATTCGAAACCAGTGGGGATAGAGTCCAAGATTGAAAGCATTGAGAATCTGTTGGAGAACCCCGATATTCCAATCATTGCAGTGGTTGGTATGGGGGGGATGGGAAAGACATTTCTTCTTCAGAATCTCTACGATGTCATAAAGAGAAGGTATGAGATATCTGCATGGCTTTCTGTTTCTCAATCCTATTCTGTTTCCCAGTTGCAACGTGATTTAGGCTCTCACTTAGGAATAAAATTAAGGGAGGGTGGAGTTAGTGAACAGAGAGCAGCGGAGTTGATTCATGGCTCTTTGGTAGGGAAGAGATATCTGATTGTGTTAGATGATGTCTGGAGGGCGTCTAGAGAGGGTGACTTGATGGCTAGACTCGGCCTGCCAACTGGAGATAATGGGGAATCCAAAATTCTGGTGAGCACGAGAAACAGAGAAGTATGTAGAGATCTGAAAGCTCATATTTATGAGATGGAATATTTGACAGATGAGCAAAGTTGGAGTTTGTTTTGTGCTCATGCATTTCCTCGATGTAAGGAGGGAAATAGGGCACCAGTGCCAGAGAAGTTGGAGAAGATCGCGCATGACATCGTGAAGGAATGTGGGCATTTGCCCCTTGCAATCAAGACCACAGCAGCATCTCTGACCGGCACTACACAGCTTATGGAGTGGGACTCCAAGTTGAGGAAGCTGAAAAATAGAGGCACTTCCGACGACCGGGTCATGGAAATTCTCAAGCTGAGTTACTATCCCCTGCCTGCACATCTAAAGGCTTGTTTTGCTTATCTTTCCTTCTTCCCTGAGGATGAGCAAATAGACTGCGAGTATCTCGCATATCTATGGATGGCTGAAGGATTCATTCCGGCAGGGGAGAACCCCTGGCATTGTTTGGATCAGCTTGCCAATCTCTGTCTGCTTGAAGCATGGGAAGACGAGTATCTGAAGAAATATTGTAAAATTCATGATCTATTGCTAGATCTGGCCATACTTGTATCCAAAGAAAATAAATGTGTATTTGGCGTTGAAGAAGCCTTCTCCGAATTGGACTCTGTGAATAGCGGTGCTGGTGGCGGGTGTCGCATATTTTTGGCAAAGAAGGATATTGATGAGCATGCAATCTCAAAGAGGCGTGCTGTTTCTCCCGCACTTGTCCGCACAGTGTCGCTCTCCCACAATGGGAGAATTGTAGGAAACATTCCGGCAACATTGTTTAGCGGTATGAGAGTCCTGCGGGTTCTGGATTTGAGCTACACACATATCTTCACTTTGCCTGCTTGTGTTGGAGAGATGAAACTACTCAAAGTGTTGAATTTAAGAGAGACATCGCTTAAGGAGGTACCAAAGTGTGTGAGAAGCCTTAAGAGTCTCTCTTTTCTTAATGTCTCTTTGAGCTTTGGCTGCAATTTTGGGATACCCAAATGGGTAAGTGAACTCAAGTGTCTTGAGCATTTGGAAGGTGCGTTTTCCGAAATGCCCAAGGAAATATCAAAGCTGGGGTCATTGCGAACACTGAGAACAAAGTACTTGTCCGTGTCCATGGAAGAGGATGATGGTATGTTAAGGTTAGAGGATGTTGGCAAGATGAGGGAGATTCGAGAAATAACGTTTAATGTTTTTCACGAATCAGAGTTGAAGAGGATGGAAGAAGGGATCCTTGCACCCTTAGAGAATATGCGTCGGCTGGGAGTCAACAATGCAATCCTCGGACCGCGTGGAAAGAGATGTCTTCCACAGTTTCCAGAGAGAATGAGTGCAATGAGAGATCTGGAGCATTTGAGTCTAGATCAGTTTGCGGTGCCAAGTTGGATATGTTGTTTGTCAAATCTCAGTTACCTCTCTTTACGCTGGTGTCATTGCAGTGATTATCCGGAATTACAAACAATGCCCAATCTAGTGAGTTTGAGATTGGAGTTTAACAATAGATGCAGAAAATTGCCAAAGGCATTTGGAAAGTCAGGAGGGTTTCCATGCCTCCGCTTCTTTCATATATCAGACTTCTATCAATTGGAGGAGTTTCCGGAGATGGAGGATGGAGCAATGGCATGTCTTGAGAAGTTGGTTCTACTCAAATGTGAGGAGTTGTATAAAGTGGGAGAGGGATTGGAGCGCCTGAAAAGACTCAAGGAGATCAATATTGGAAGCATACCAGAGATGTATGAATTGAGCCAGACATTGAAGGAAGGCGGGATATATTGGGAAAAAATCAAAGCCACCAATCCCCACGTAATTATTGATGTGCATGCTGATGGCTGTCTAGTGTAAAGTAGGAGCTCACATGGTTTTAGTCTCCTTCAATCTACATGGTGCATGCTGATTTAATGTCTTGCATTCACTTTTGCATCTAGGTGATCATCAACTTATCATCTTTAAACCTTCAATCAGTTATAGTTCATCAGTACATCCTTTTTAACCACTATGACAAATGTAAAATATTGCAAATGACATGCCTCCAAGTCATCCCCCGCGTTCCTTTCATTTTCAATAGAGTAACATTGATATCCACCCATCTTGAATAAGATCTTGAAACTCAAATTTTGTTGTAGATTGTGACATGCAACATAGAAAGGGATTACCTATCTACGAAATTCTAATAGTATTGCCTAGTTTCTTGGGTACGGCGGAAACATGTATGGTTCTCCTTTGAGCCCTTGTATCTACATGTAAGAAAAGGTAGGAAACTGAATATAGCATCTGCCATCTCATTTAATTAGCTCTTGGGCCTCTTTAGTTATCCTTTACCTAGGATGGCTTTCTATCTCCCTTACAATTGGCGTGATGAATCAATCATTAATCTATTTATAGTGGGTTTGTGGGTTCTCCTAAGTTATCCACTGATAGAGTACATATGCCAAATGTTGTCCTACCTTATTTTCCTAGGGTTCTCACTATGTTGAGTCCGTGTATATTTGTCTTCATAGCTTGAGAGTAAATGTAAAATGAACATGGAAAGACTTTTCTAGTATATCTATGAATGAAATCACTAATGATTTAGGCCCAATGGGTGGCTTTTCTTCCTTTCCTTATCATCTAAATAAACGTAAACATCCACCCTTCAAACCTACCACTGAATTCTAACCAAGAAACTCTACTATGGGATGTAATTGCATAAGACACATATAAGTAAAATTATTATGCAACTAATAGCTTAGGCACCTTGGCAAACACTTTATTCTTCTTTTTTCTCACATACTCTTCTATGATGATCTTTTTACAAGAAATTTCCATATGTTCAAAGTGATAGGTGGTAGTGTCTATATTTGCCATTGTGACTATTTTTAGTATTTGATTTTATCTATTGGAAACTCCTATTTATTTAAATTAATCTTTTCTAATATAAAGAATTTCAAAGAAACCCCCTCTCCTTTCCTATCTTCCAATTTCTTACAGAGGTTGATGGTGCAATTTTCTCCTTCATAAGTGTCTCCTTAGCTTCTTGATGGTGTAAGATCCAACTACTTAGTTTCCCCAATTTTTCTTTGGTCCAACCAACAATAACTTAGATGAAGGAGGTGGTTAAAGAAAGCTAGTTTTGATCATTAACTAGCATACTTATATTTTAAAAAAAAAAACTATGTAAAATGCGCTAAGAGATATCAATTTAGAGATATTTTTTAAACTTGGAGAATGTAATTGAGATCCATTTTTGTCTAATTGAAGATGCAATTATTAAATTCCACTTTCTCCATGATCTTCGGGTCGAACTGAACTCTTGATGCATAAAGACCATATTTTGTGATTTTTTCTACAAATTCTAATTTTGTACCCAACAAAGGGAGAAGTCATTTTTGTTGAAGTTGAACATTCTTACTTGCATACACGATATTTTGATCTTTTAGATTTAATAGTCTGATAGATGGTACATAAAATAAAAGATTAATATGTTCTCGTCATCTTCACACAATTTAATAGGAAAATTTTGAAACAATATAACAACATTCATAAGAGTGTAAAGTATAGAATATAATATATGCCTCTTGACATGTTAAATAAAATAAAGTTTAAGTAAACAATACCATCAACCGACAATTAGGTAGGAAGGTATCCAGATGATTGGAAGTTATGCATGAATTTAGGTTCAATACACTAACACTAGTACATTTGGGTCATATTTTCAATGACCCTTCTTCGAAATTCAGACAACAATATGCTAGCATTCCAACAAACGTAAAGGAGAGCCCTTGTCACAGTTTTTTCATTAGAATTTTTGACGACGGAATACACGTTAGAATTCTGACAAAACAACGTCGGAAATATATTTGTAACAAAGAGCGCTTATCTGACAAAGGCTTGTCAGACATACGACGACCGCCCCGTCAGTTTACTTTTGGTTCTTGTCAGAATACCGATGAGAATGACAACAACTACATTTCCATACCTGTGACATTTGCATGATCGCAGGTATGGAAACCTCCTCTGTTGTCTCCTGGTGTTTGTCGGAATGCTGACTAGGATGATGATGATGATCCTGCCATACCTGCGATGTTTATATTGTTGCATGTATGACAATCTTGTCAGTTGTCTTCTGGTGTTTGTCAAAATGCCAAAGAGGACGATGCTGATTATGCTTCTATACCTACGATGTGTGTCATCGTAGGTATGGAAACCTTGTCGGTTGTCTTCTGGTAACCTCAATCTTATTTTTTGATTCGAGGCTTTTTATAGTAGATAGGCTGGTTTCTTCAAATGTTCTATTAAGTTGGCAATATAATCTTAAGAAAATCAAATTATGAATTATATAGAATATATTTAATATTGAATTGCTTCTAACTAAACAAATACTTGGGTTCTTACAAAAATGGCTCTGGTTGTCATAACAAGGCTGTCCAGAAACTATGATGGAAAGGGAGACTCCTTTAATTTTAATGATTGTCTCCCTCATAATAGTAATGATGTTGATGGCTTAGATAACTCAAGGGAAATCAACAAAATTTTGCAACCAGTGAAAGCCAGTCCATAAAATCCCTCTCAAAATGTTAATAATCAGAGTCATTGTAATGAGTTACGAAGATCCACAAGGCAGAGAAGAATTTTAGCTAAATACTTTGATTATGAGCTAGTTTTTGCGGAAGAGGTAGAACCCACCTTATTGATTTCTGAACATACCAAGCCAATGAAATTTAAAGCTGCTATGAAGGATATAAATTGTGATCAATGGTAGGCTGCAATGCAGGAAGAGATGGACTCGCTAATGAAAAACCAAACATGGGATTTGGTGTCTCTTCCACCTAACAACAAGGCATTAAGGAATAAATGGGTTCACAAATTGAAGGAAGACGATGGAGGCAGAAAATGATTTCGTGCTAGACTAGTTGTCACGGGGTATTCTCAGCAGCAAGGCATCAATTTTGATGAAATTTTTTCACCAGTGGTGAAAATTACTACCATCCAAGCTATTTTAGGCTTGGTTGTAGCTTTGGATCTCGGGCTTGAATAATTGGATGTTAAAACCGCTTTTCTACATGGAGATGTTGATAAGGAATTATTTATGACGCAGCCTAAAGGGTTTTTAAAAAAGGGTAAGGAACATCTTTGTTGCAGGTTGAAGCGGAGTTTGAATGGGCTTAAGCAAGCCCCAAGATAATGATATTTCAAGTTTGATCAATTTATGATTGAACATAAGTTTGTTTGCTTAGAAGATGATGGATGTGTTTATTTTAAACGGTTGTCCAATGGTGAATTTGTTATACTTCTACTTTATGTAGATGACAATTTAGTGACCGAAACTAGCATGAGAATTGTTAGTGAGCTTAAGAAATAGCTAGCTAATAGATTTGCTATGAAAGATTTGGGGGCAGCCAATCGAATACTTGGAATGACTATTTTTTAAGATAAGCACAAGAAGGAAATTTGGTTATCTCAAAAACAATACATTGAAAAGGTATTGGACATATTTGGTATGTTAGAGGCTAAGTTTGTGAGCACTCCACTAGCTTCTCATTTTCATTTTTCTGTTGAATGTGTCCTAAAACACAAGAGGATCAAGGTTTTATGAAAGTCATTCCTTATACATATACAGTTGGGAGTATTATTTATGCAATGATTTCTATCACCCGGATATTGCTCATGCAGTGGGAGTAGTAAGTCTATTTATGAGTAATCCTGGTAAACCTCATTGGGAAGCTATCAAATGGATCCTAAGGTACTTAAAGGGTACTTCTGATTATTGTTTTTTTTTTGGAAAGGATAAGGCACAATTGCAAGGATTTGTGGATTTTGATTTTGGCGGGGATTTAGACAAACAAAGATCTACTTCTGGTTATGTTTTCACAATTGTAGGGGCAACTTTTAGTTGGAGTTCTAAATTGCAACATTTAGTTGCACAATCATCTGCGCAGGTTGAGTATAAGGCTCTCTCCAAGGGAGTGGAGGAGATGGTATGGTTGCAGCTTTTGTACAGCGAATTAGGCTTGAAGCAATCAGATTTTAATTTTTTTTTTGATAGTAACAATGCTATATTTATGAGTAAGCATCATACATCTCAGTGTCGTTCTAAACATATTGACTTACATTATCACTACATTTGACATATGGTTGAAGAAGGCAAGCTTCATGTGGTGAAGATTGACACCAAGGAGAATCGAGCTGATGCTGTAACGAAAGTTGTTACACGGGAGAAGTTTGAGTTTTGCCGAGCTTTTCTCGGCATTTCCAGAATGTGATAATAAGAATCGGAGTGGGGAAATGACTTTGTTACAACAGTAGTTGGTCTTTAAGTGGGAGATTTTTGGAGGTGTGAAGCCCAATAGTCAAACAAGGTTTCCCTCCAATTATCTCTGCCTCCCTCCAATTATCTCTGCCTATTCAACTTCTTTGTTGGATATTCAACTGTCTATTTGGAGATGTATTTATGATCAATATGTTGTCTATTCAAATAACTTGTTGTATCTTTGATTAATAAAACAATTCCCTTGCTTCAAGAGTGGACGTAGGCATTTTACGAACCACTCTAAATCTCTGTGTTAAATCTTTATTCTGTTTATTGTTGTTTTATACATTTCTTTCCGCTCTTCCATATTTAAAATTTATTCAATATGGGAAACTGAGTGGAACATCATGGTAGGTAAATCTAATGGCAAGGCTTTTTAGGATATGGAAAGACTGTGGAAGGCTATGTCATTGCTGAGGCTACGGTGCTAAATGAACGTTGCATGGTGATAAATGGGCATTGCAACAATAAATTAAGCTTCAAAATTATTGACAGTGGTGTAGGATATTTGAGATCTTATCGACGATAGAAGGTTAGTGTAACAGCTATTTTGGGATGTGTTGTTTTTGTCCAATATCAGCAGTAGAAGATTAGACATCCAAAAGAGTTTTGAAATGCTTTAGGACCGCAGCTCTTGGTCGCTTTGACCGACGGATCTTTAATATTTAATCATTCCTTTCATTTAAATATTTTAAGCTTTAAACGGTTGAAAATGGCAGGAAATGCATATCCATTAGGGCTTCACTCATATTCAAAATGGACTTGAAATTTACTTCAATGCAATATAATGCAAGGCCACGTGGTAGCAAGATGGGTGGTTCCCTCTAGTACAGGATCTGAAACTTTTAAAGTTATTATTATTCTCAAGTAAATAATATGGTTAATATAGTTTATGCTCAGGCTTGTTACAAATAAACAAAGGATATTGTAATTGTTAATAACTGTAGCTTCCACCGCCATGTATCTTAGTCAATTTGTTGTTCACATAGTTACCGTCTAACTTCAAAGCATGACCACCAGTTTATTTGAATTTGCAGTTATTCTTTGCATTAATTTAGTTTAGGTGATTGTATTTGAATAAGCATGTGCCCTGCATGCATCTTTAGTTATTTCTTTTGCTAATAGCGGTTTAATCTGTCTTATTTTAGTGTTCTGAATAATATATGTTATCCATGATTTGGATAGCATATATCATTTATCGAATAATTTTAGTTAGTTTTAGTTAAACTCTTGAATGTAGTTTAGTCTTCAATTAGTTTTGATTGGAAGTCTCGTATTCATATAGACTACATATTATATTTACATTCGGTTATATATATATATAAAAGAGGCATCATCTGTTTCAAAAGAGAGCACTGTTATGATTTAGTTTTCATGTGTGTTATGATTTTAAGTAGGAAATCATAAAGCTAAAACCTTCCAAATATGACATCCAAAACCCTTGTGAGAAATCAAACATCCAAATTTTAAGATGAGCATACTTGTTTAAAATGACATATTTTGTCCACCAATATTTTGTCCACCAATCATAAAATATCGTAGTTTACTCACTAATTTGAGTACCATTTTTGCGTTCATTATTTGCATTCAAAGATGGCTTAAATGATGCCTCACAATTTACATCATAAGTTTGGTCAATTAGTGTAACTCTCACTAATAGATCTTGTATATGTCCTAATTTTTTTTACGATTCTAATGTGGGAGTCCTAGAAGTCCAACTTGTATCTCAACAATGATTTTTGGTTTGTCTAGCCATTTTATCCTTTTTTAAAATTGTTGAAGTCAAAGAGATTTACATATTGGGCATCCATGGAAGTTTGGCCAAAATAGAATTCAAATGCCTACAAATTTATTCTTTTTTCTTTTTCATAAAACCAATGTTGAGACACCTTTCCAAACTTTTAGTTTATTAAGCCATCTCTTGTAAACAAAGGATAAAATTATATTTAAAATATATTCTTTATAAATTCAATTATGTGTGTAATTTTGCATGAGCATCTCGGATCACACTCTATGATCCATCATCATGATAATAGAAAGATCACGAGTAGAATATGCCACTGGATGATATTCTTATGAAAAGTTGACACTCATTGAGATTGAAGATCATTGCACCTATTTCATTCAGTTTGTGCTAAGAAGATATCATTGATATGGTCGACAGGTTTGTGAATGCATAACACAAGTGTGAAATATCATATAAATAAATGAGAAAAGATCAATTGACAACATGTAAGATTTGATGGTCTATTAGATTTAATGAAGAAATAATGCTTTATGATAGACTGGAATTGTTTGTGTTTTGTAGGATGAGTTTTCATCTAATGATTCATATGATATTAGGAGATCAACATAAGGTGTGAGCCATAGTGAATGAGAACATGAAAGACAAAAAAATATAAAACAGGGAAACAATCAATTTTTTCATGTAGTGCAAAATAAACTGCAACGTAAATACTTACAATGGCCCATGATATTTCAAGTGTTGTGAATAAAAAGTGATAGACTCCTTTGATTATAAGATTGAAATGTTATGATTCTTTGAGTCAGAAACATTTAGTATAAAATTAAGTACTAAAAATGTCTGTAGAGAAACATGAAGGTGGAGGGTAAAGTTAATGAGACATGTAACACCAGGTAATCACAATTCAAGAATGTATATAAGACATTAATAGATCAACATAAAATGCCATTCATACCAAATAAGATATTAATAGATCACTTGATTTGATACAAAATTCATATTGGAAGAAACTAAATTATGTAAAATTCAAATATTTTAAAATACCAACATTTTTTTAATAAATTATTAATCATAATAAATAAAAATATAATATAATATAATAGAGGGAAACAATCAATTGTCAACCATAGTAAAATAAAACATTAGACACAAATAATGTAGTAGAGGGAAACAACATAGAATAGACTGCAACTGATTCACACAATGAGAAAGTGAGCTCCTTTAATAGCTATCAAGGGCTCATACTTTCACTTTAATAATAGTAATGAAATGGGAAACGTCTCTTTCAATAATGAAAAAAATGCATGTCAACTTTTGTTGTCGGCATCGATGATAGCCCGACACAGTGTGAAATGCAAAAGAAGGGAGAAAAGTTAGCACAATACTAGGTAATCACGATTCCTGAATAAATATATTTTATAGGATTAACAATTATATTAGATGCTTCATTCACATGGGTGTCACATGACTAAGTAAGAGATTGACAGATGTATTTAAATTGGTAATTTAAAATTGGCGGATCATCAACATCGGTAACTGAGAATTAATCATAAGAGCCAAAGGAACCTATTGATAGACATGGTAAGAAACCTACATGCTACAATTGTAGAAAGGTTGGTCACAGATTAAATGTTTATAGAAGCAGATTAGTCAAATGTACACACTTTTATGGACATTACTACAATTGCAATAAGTTTGGACATCAGGCAAAAGAATGCAGATCACGATGTAATAGCACATCATCAAAAGGAAGCTTTGCAGGTTACTGTTACACATGTAGTAAATATGGACATAAATCTGAACAATCTAGAATGAGAAATCCAAGAAGAAATTATGGACCATGGAGATCAGTTGGAATGGTATGTTACATTTGTCATAAGTATGGATATATATCACAAAACTGTTGGTACCGACAAGATAGAAATAACCGACAAGTCATAGATGAAGATAACAAAGGAAAAGAAACAATGAATCAAGATCAAGTGAAGAATGACATGAAGTAGGGATGGGTAAAGAAGGCAGCTGACACAACATCAGTTGAAGCCCATGTGTCAAATGACGTAGGGAATTCATCATCAAACTAAGTAAGTAAGTTTTTCTTAAGGACCTAAAATAAATTGTTAAATCTATTTGTCCCTTTATGAAAGGTTATGATTGAATCTTATATCAGCATGAAAAGATGCAGTAGAAGTCATATTAAATTAGTTAGTAGTAGATATTATTGCTTTATCATTTTGAAGAAATATAGTTATCGGTGAAAAGTTTAGTTATCAGAGAAAAGGAATGACTATTGGTAGAAAAGTTACTATTGAGAGCATTTATTATCATAATAGCCGTTCAAGCACTTTTCGGTTAATAAATATGTGTCAACGCTATTCACTTGCTACCCTACTTTTCTAAAGCAATCGTTTGAGAAGTATCCAAAGAGCATAGAACAATCTATTGCAAAGACTTATGAGTGAGAATTATTACAGAAGTGATCTAGACTATTTTCGTTCCCTAGCTAGCAGAGTTACACGAAAGCCCTAATGGAAGTCTTAGCAGACGTTGGAAGTTTTTAAGAACAGTTTGCAGAACATGATGTCAAAAAAAATTGAAAACCCAGTAATTGTGAGTATCAATGACAAGCCAGTCCCTGAGTTTAAGTTGTGCCCCCTGAAGGCAGAAGAAAAGGATAACATCGGAGCCCTATCATCGTTACCACCAAGGGTAATGTTGATTGAATATATTAGAACATTTATTCATCGTAAAATTATTGAGTTGGGTGATGCAGAATTCAAAATGGTATATTTTCATGAACTATGTGAAAATAACATATTGAAGGATGAACACAAGCATCTAGAACTGAAAGGATCAACACACATGGTGCTCATGCCTAAATTTTTCAATCAGGAATGTATTAGATATATTTTGAGTCAAGTCCATTATGAATTTGTGTTGTTAGATGAGGATAGACCAATAAGGATAACAAAATAACTAATTCATATGATCACTGGTTTACTGGCAGAAGGTAAAGAATGTACCCTATGAGTAAGCAACATAGAAGAGCTGAGGAAAATAACTGAAACATCTAAGGAAAAATGTGCAATGAGAGTTGACAAAGTTAAGGACTTGGAAACACAGTTTTCAACAATAATTATCGGTTACAAAGTCTACCAGTCTAGTCGACCGAATAGCGTAACAGGTAGTATTGTGTGTGCAGCCTACGAAATAGCCAAATTGGGAAAGAATTATGATTTATCAAAAATGGTTCAGAACCAATTATTTTATAATATGAAGAGATTGAAGAAAGATAGCAAACAAGAGGTTAAATTTAGATCATTAATTATTTGTTTGTATTTCTATGTTAAGAAGTTTTTTCCTGGTATAGGGGAAGTAAATTGGAGCACTAACAGACCATTGATTTACCAAATCAACAATTATATTGAACAACTAAGAGATGAATTCAATAAGATCATGTGGGGATACTTCAAGGAATTTCAAATCAAAATTAAAGAATGGTATCAGATACCCCCATCGGTAGTAGAGAAGTATATAGTGATTCTATTTGTTTTCTAGTAGACACTGACACTTGCAGAATCCAACCAATGGAACCAAGAACATCTTGGGTCTCAACATTTGTTTATGAAGTGATAGAGAAAGATATAGTTGGATGTGCCGAATACATTATGAAGCAAATGAAGGATACAACTGTTAACACATTTGGTACATACAAGGAAGCCTACAAAAGAATTACATTAGATATCAAGAAGCCAAAAATCTTGAAGAATAAAGAACATATGTTGAAGAAGTTAACTGAAAAATATGGAAGCAGTGAAGGTGAGAGCAGTACACAGATAGAAGGAACAGAGGAGCAAAAAGTGATGTCCCTAGAGCTCCCTACCAAACCAGTCACAAGGAAAAGGATGAATCATGGAGATAAACCTATAGAAGCACAAGCCCTCCCATGAAATCAAGAGATTAATATCAGTGAAGAAGAAACATAATTAACCACACCAATCACTATCAGTGAAGAAGTAAAGGATATTAAGGTAACACCAAAAAGGAAAAATCCTACAAAGAGGCAACCTCAAGTATGGGAGAGGAGAACAACCAGAAGTCAGATAAAGACACCTCCTACCACATTAAAGAGAAAAGATACAAATGATGAGGATACCGAATCATTGAAGGAAATAATCACATGGGGAAAGAGATCAGGATGAAAGCAATTCAAATTTCCTACCAAGCTTGTAGAAATCACCAAATATATTACAAATATAGGATTAGTTGGGAGAATCAATCCCACTGCATTTACTAAACTGTTAGAGGATGATAAGAAACTGATTGAAGACACCATCATTCAACATTTTTTGAAGTATAACAAATATCCTGGAGATGTAAAGGATAGTGTTCCCAAAGAATTGTATGAGAACATATTGATAAGATGGGATTCAGTGTATCACAGAGTTGAGGAAATCTGAACACCAATACTAAATAGATTGCTACCTAAGCTATCAGAGAATGATATAGAAGTGTACATGGAGAAGTACAAGAAAGAATTTAGGACAAAGACATTGACGACTTGAGTTCTAGCCAATGATGAGTCAACACTCAAGCAGGACATCACTGAACTATGGAAGAAAGTATTAACTGAATAACAAAATCAAGCCTATTCAAAGGTGGGTACTTCAAATATTGATGATATATTTATTGTCAATGACCTAATTAGTAATGCATCACATGCAACTGATATGCCAGTGACGTAAATATATTTACTTTAGAGGATGCTATTGAAGAACTTGAGAAACTAATAGAGCAATAGGAAGTGTTAGCACAAGTTACTATTGAAAAAGAAGATGACAAAGTTAGTACATAAAATACTATAGAAGATCAACCAAGTCAGGAACAGTTCATTGTGGAGGAAACACAGGAACCAATTTTACCAAATCAACAATTATAGAGTATAGAAGAGATACTAAAAGAGATGGAAAGGTAGGATGAATTCTTAAGTGGACAGGAACCAACCAATATCGAGAAGGAGACTAACACCGAGAAGTAGAGGGAAATAATAGTTATCGGAGATCAACAACAAGACACTAGTGGAAAACATACAGATGGAGAAAAGAGAGATGATACAAAAAAAGGATAGAAAAAAAGAAAGATGAAGGAGAAGATGATAACGAAAAAGATAAAGATGAGGAGAAGGATCAGAAGGATGCTAAATGTAAGAGAAAATGAGCACTGGAAGAAGAAGAGGAAGATGAAAATACAAATGATGATAATCCTGAGTTTGAGATACTCAAACAGGATCTGAGAAAACTCAAGAAGAGAAAAGACAAAGAAGAGTATGCAAGAGTGATGCAAGGAGGGCAAGGAGATGGGGCCCAGGGCACTCTCAACTACCAAACCACCTTGTTGAACCAATGCTGAAGCCAAAAAATACAGTGAGATAAGAAAACACAGAAATCCTTTAACATTAATTGATCAAACTCATTACATTTTGGGTTGTAAGGCCTTCCCGGTTTCAGTCATATATTCAATAAATTACAATAAGATCTTCATACAACAGAGATCACAGACCTTCGATCTAAATATCTAAACATTTGCTTTCTTTCCCTAATAATGATCCTCAAATGAAGAACATATTGTTGGCAAGTTGACTCCTAGAGGACACATGACTTATTTTGTGTTTTCATTATGGCAAGAAAGTCATATTAAGTTTCTGTCAAAGATAACTTAGAAGATAAAATGACTAAGTATGAAAAATAGGACAGACATATTTATACAGCAATCAGCACATCAGTGCACGTGCAAGTGACTGAATCAGAGTACGCACATCCAGATATATGTTCTATGTTTCATGTACATACTAAGTCCAGACACGCATGGTACAGAATGATAGTATGGAGAAGTTACAAACAAATCAATGCACCAGCAGTCCAGAAGACAGAGCATGAAAGCCGACTAGTGTTTTGATTAGCATATATTATTTTGTTATGTAAAGGCCAAGTGCCTATGATAGTATGTTTGTAATGATGTAATTATTAATGTTGTAAACACGCTTAAGCTAATTAGTTTGGAAGCATTGTGTATTATGTTTTAGGGCCGACCATAAGTCTTGTTTTGGGTCGCATCTATTCAGGCATAAACATATAAGTATGTAATGTAAAGTTATGTTACAAGTGTCGAAGAAAATGTATAAGAAAGATATAGAAGAGCATTACAGTGAAGTCAATATGAGATAAAGTTCTTTAAGAGAGTAAGAGCATTAGCGCATAAATGAAACTGATCAGACAACAGTGTCATCACAGCAGTTCACTTTTGATATAATGTATATCAACTATCAGAAGGTTGTAGCCTTCATCCTATTGAGCAGTGAGCTTTGGCAGTGAGCCATATACCTTTAACAGGGTTTTGTAAAGACTCCTAACAGGGTCATTGTACTTGCATTGTAAATACTGCTTCTAACAGGGCAAAGGAACTTTAACAGGTTCATTATACTAGTACAATATTTGTGGGTACTAATTCCCACCGGGGTTTTCCTCTGATCAAGGTTTCCCTGTAATCATATCATGCGTTATGTGTTCTTGTATTGAGCTTCATTGGATGTATGTTTGATTTATGTTTAAGTTGCTAAAATATAATAAATAGACAAACACTGATTCACCCCCCTCCCCCCTCTCATTGTTTCTAACAATTGGTATCAGAGCTCTGGTCCTCTGAAAGAAAGTTTAACCACTTGAGGAGATCATGGACTTAGCAGAAGCAAAACATTTGAAAAAGAATCTTGAAGCAGCTCTTGAAGATCTTGACAGATTTGAAAAAGAAAATGAAGAACTTAGACTGAAATTTGATGGCTCACAAATGCTTATCAAGAAATTGAGAAAAGATTTGAAAGATTGTTCTACAAGTGATTTAGGGAAAATGGTCAAAAATCTGAATGAAGAGAACATGTCTCTGAAAGATAAAATTGAAAATCTGGATGAACAACTAACTGACAGTCAAATTGCTATTGAAGAAAAGATCAAAGAAAGCAAACAATTAGAAGATGAAATTTTGCAAGCAAACATGAAAGTATTGGAATTAGAGAACATAAAGAAAAAGATGGAATCTGAATTAACAAAAGAAAAGGATAAGATTGATTAGCTCCACACAAGTTCCGATTCACTTCAATCTTATCTCAATGCACAAAAGCTAAGAGGCAACACTACTGGTCTTGGATACAGTGTAGCACAAGTTGAAATCAATTCATTAGAAGAAAGAAAGCACATGAAGGATCTTCAAAAGCAAAGAAAGTTGAAAATGTTGCAGAGATTAAAACAGATCCAACTAAAGGAGAAATCAAGCAAGTTAACAGAACTTTTTATGCATGTAATAAACATGGTCATTTGGCAAGAGATTGCAAAGAGGTAAGACCTTTCAATGGTTATTGTTACTCCTGTAATAATTTTGGTCACAGGTCTATACATTGCAGAACAAATCAAAGAAATCAGTCACAACAGAATCAGAGAAAAACGAATCAAAACAATTAGAGAAATCAGCCTCAAATAAATTTACAGAACATTACATGTCCGATATGTAACTACAATGGACATAGAAAAGCAGTGTAGCATGATGAACAAGAACATAAGACCTCCTATCATTTGTCACACATGTGGAAAGGTTGGACACATCTCAAGGTTATGTAGATCCAGAACTCAAAAACAAGAGGATCCAAAGAAATCACTATTGAAGAAGGAGAAGTCAAGTTTGTTCAAGCAAAAGAAGATTCAAGAAAAATTTGGGTTGAAGTAAAGAAGGACAATGCAGAGAACAAAGTAATTGATGCATCCACAATGGATGCATCCTCTACTTCTGGTTTAATAGACCTTCTTGGTCTTAGGGGGAGCTATTCTAGCTCGGAACCCCTATGTGGCTGGCATACTCACCTCTGAGTATGCACCTATGAAATTATGTTTATGATCATAGTTGGATGCACTATTCATGCACACATTATCTATAATACACTCTGAATGAAGTTTGAGATTCTCCATGAAAACCGCATATAGTTGCAAACATTAAATGCAATAACTTTTATAAAAAGATGTAAGTGTTCAATCTTCTTCACATTTGCATTTGAGATCATAGAATTTGGAGAGCACAGGAGCACTGAGCATCAAAGCACAGAAGCATAACAGATTTGGTGGTTAAGAAGCACAGTTAAGAAGTTGGAACAGAACCCTAGCAGTTGCGCCATTTCAAATTTTTGTGAAACCCTATTTAATCAATCATCAAGTAAGTATGGCGACTCCAGTTGTATTTGACATTGCTGAGAGGAAGAGATTTGTATTTAAGAGGCATCCATTTAAATCCATACTGGATGATGTGGAAGGATATTTCTCCAAAACTCCGTTAGGAGTCATTCACGTAGAAGACATCCGCGCATACATTTATTGTAAAAAGGAAATAGTTGGAGATAATAGTATAGCCACTCTCATGGCTTTGATGATGAAACCATACTATTCATTCAAGGATGAATACGTGCACCTCATAGACAACCCTATCTTCAAGTATTCGAATGCGCAAAAATTCTACGAACCAGAATGGGTTAAAATCTTATTGATCAGGATTCATGATGACCTCTAATGGATTGGTGAGGTTCCTGTCTGCATCACCTCTGACCTAATACATGAATTAACTGGACTTCCTAAGACTGGACCAGTTCTTCCTACTGGAAAGGATGTCAAGAACAGGTTGAGCAAGCATGCCTATCCAGAAGTGACAGGCGCGGTATGACAGTTGATCCTATCAAGGAAGAAGACATAAAGCTTCTGACTATGATCCTTGGTTACAAGTTCCAGTAAGCAAGTAGATTGAATAGTGTCTCTGCAACAACTGTTCTAGCAACTATAAGGATGGTGAAGGATAACACTTAGTACAATCTATGTGAGATATTGCACACTCAATTGATTGACAACATCTGAGCCATCAAGCATGACAAGAGCAAGACATTCAGGTTTGGGTCTTTGATCATCTATCTATAATTCCATATTGTTGGTAAGGTTTCAAATCTTTACCTAGACAGAAGCAAACCCACTATGTCTCAAATTTCACTAAAATCCACATTAGAGAGTAGTGCAAAGGATGCTATGGACATGGACATCAAAATTTTTAGGATCAATATGCAGAAGAGGTTCAAGATACCTGAGAATATTGTTGAAAATTATAAGGAAACCATATGCTTCATGGTAGAGACTGACTGCACTTGCATGGAGGCAGTTGAGCCTAGAACTGAATGGATACATCCACTTGGGTATGAAGTGGAGGAACATGTATTGGAAGGATATGCACAGGTCCTTTTGTCTGCACCCAATGATCCCAATGAGCCCAGATGGGGCACTTACAGAGAAAAGAATAATGAAGTTGACTCTACTCTATATAGTGTTGATAACAAAAGAAAGGCATCTAAGATTACATCTAGCATTCTAAGAGTTCATGGTGTCACTCAAGAAGATCTTGACAAAGCTAGAGAAGCCAAGATA
>MU225994.1:5996907-6007312 GCA_018584345.1 Thuja plicata
TTGGCAAGTTGACTCCTAGAAGACACATGACTTATTTTGTGTTGTCATTATGGCAACAAAGTCATATTAAGTTTCTGTCAAAGATAACTTAGAAGATAAAATGACTAAGTATGGAAAATAGGATAGACAGAGTTATACAGCGATCAACACATCAGTGCACATGTGAGCGACTAAATTAGAGTATGCACATTTAGATATATGTTCTATGTTTCATGTAAATACTAAGTCTAGACACGCATGGTGTGGAATGATAGTACAGAGAACTTACAGACAGATCAGTGCACCAGCAGTCCAGAAGACAAAGCATGAAAGCCAACTAGTACTTTGATCAGCGTATATTATTTTGTTATGTAAAGGCCAAGTGCCTATGGTAGTATGTTTGTAATGATGTAATTAGTAATTTTGTAAACACACTTAAGCCAATTAGTTTGGAAGCGTTGTTTATTATGTTTTAGGGCCAACCATAAGTCTTGTTTTGGGTCGCGTCTATTCGGGCATAAACATATAAGTATGTAATGTAAAGTTATGTTACAAGTGTCAAAGAAAATGTATAAGAAAGATATAGAAGATTAGTATAGTGAAGTTAGTATGAGATAAATCTCTTTAAGAGAGTAAGAGCATCAGCGGATAAACAGAATTGATCAGACAACAGTGTCATCACAACAGTTCACTTTTGATATAGTGTATATCAACTATTAGAAGGTTGTAGCCTTCATCCTATTGAGCAGTGAGCTCTGGCAGTGAGCCATATACCTTTAACAGGGTTTTGTAAAGAATCGTAATAGGGTCATTGTACTTGCATTGTAAATACTGCTTCTAATAGGGCAAAGGAACTTTAACAGGTTCATTATACTAGTACAATATTTGTGGGTACTAATTCCAACCGGGGTTTTCCTCTGATCAAGGTTTCCCCGTAATCATATCATGTGTTATGTGTTCTTGTATTGAGCTTCAATGGATGTATGTTTAAGTTTCTTAAATATAATAAATAGACAAACACTGATTCAACCACCCCCTCTCAGTGTTTCTAACACATACAACAGAATATATACAAGAGTCCACCAAAGAGGTCGGCATTCAAATCCAAAAGAGAGACCCAGATTTAGGTCCACATAGATCCCAATGAAAGACCCCACATTAATTAAGCCATCAAAATCAACTAAAGAAGTCGGCCAAAGATCCAACTCCCAAAATAAACATCTCGGACAAAGCATGACCAAGCAACAGAGAGACTCGGGCAAAGAACACCCCGAGAAACAGGAAAATAGAACCAGAGTGTCATAAGAGAAACTTGAGCAACAGGAAACTCATTGGTAAAGTATGATCGAGTGACATAAAATCAAGCATGCCCGAGAAACAAAACTCAAGTGAAAGAGACAAATATGCCCGAGTAGTAGAATCAGAGTGATAGAGAACAAATTAAAGAACTATAAGAAAACATCTTTTTGATTGTGCAAGATTGCCAATGAAATAAGATGCTCCTGCGTCAGACACCTGGGGTCACAAGAAATGATTCCCTGAATCATGTATTAGGTCCAACCTAAAATGAGTCTAACTTTGATTGATAAATCCAAGATGAGTCCTCAATCGGTCTGTTCTTCCACTTCACCAGATACTCCATGTGTTCTTTTCCTCTTGTGCTTCTGCCAATTATTTGTTTCAGAATCTTCTCAACTTCTTCTATCTGTTTCTTTGGATAATCACTTGGTATAGTCACTTCTTCATCAGATTCATTATATTCATCTAAGTCTGAAATATTGAATATAGGTGATATATCCATGTTATCAGGTAATTCAACTTCATAAGCATTTCCACTGTCAAATCTTCTTAGTATTTTGCAAGGACCAAATTTCTTCATCTTCAATTTACCATATGTTCCAATAGCAAATCTTCCTTTCTTCAGATGAACCATTACAACATCACCAACTTCAAATTTTTTATGTCTTCTTGATCTATCTACGCTATCCTTCTATTTCTGATTACTTTTCTCTAGCTTTTGTTTTACATCTTCATGCAATGTCTTCATAAATGCTACAAATTCCTCTGCTTCAACACTTCTTTTCTCTTCACCAACAATATCTCTCAAGTCTGATATACCTCTTAGTTGTGTGCCATGATCAATCTCAAAAGGTGTCTTTCAAGTACTTCTATTCACTAAACTGTTGTATGCAAATTCTGCTTGTGCCAACATCAAATCCCAATTACCTAGTGTGTCTCCAACTAAGCATCTCAACAAGTTACCCAAACTTCGGCTTACAACCTCTGTTTGTCCATTAGTCTGTGGATGAAATGTAGAACTAAACTTCAACTCAGTATCCAACTTCTTCCAAAGTGTTCTCCAAAAATAACTTACTATCTCAGTCAGAGATGATACTCCTCGGTAATCCATGCAATATGACAATTTCCTTAAAGAAAAGATCTTCTATATGTACTGCATCTGATGTTTTCTTACATGGTATGAAATGTGTCATCTTGGAAAATATATCCACAACAACAAATATGGAATCATTACCTCTTTTTGTCCTAGGTAAGCCAAGAACAAAATCCATGCTGATATCACTCCAAGGTTTCTCAGGAACAGAAATAGGTGTATACAAACTAGTATTCTGACTTACTCCTTTTGCAACTTGACAAAATCCACAGCTTAGATCACAAATTTCTGAACATCCTTATACAAATGAGGCCAAAAATACCTCTCCTTTAGGAAACTCAATGTTTTATCAATTCCAAAATGTCCAGCCTATCCACTACTATGTTTCTCCTTTATCAAATTAGTTCTCATTGATCCTCTCAGTGTACACAACTCGATACCTTTGAACAACATATCTTATTGAATGAAATAATCTTCATACTTACTTGATTGATTTGTATTAGGTTCTTTGCACACTCTCCACTGCTCTAAAAAATCAAGATCATCTTCATACAAATGTTTCATATCATCAAAACCAAGAACTTCAATTCTCATTTCTATCAACAAAGATCTTCTTCTACTTAATGCATCAGCAACTTTGTTAGAAACTCCACTCTTATGCTTAATCACAAATGTAAAGCTCTGCAAATACTCAACCCATTTCATATGTCTCTGATTCAATTTATTCTGACTACCCAAATATTGTAAAGCCTTATGATCAGTATACAACACAAATTCATTTGGCATCAAGTAATGTTTCCACTTCTTCATAGCTTGAACAATAGCATAGAAATATTGATCATAGAAATAATATTTCCTCTTAGCATCATTCAATTTTCACTAAAGAAAGCAACAGGTTTACCTTCTTGAGTCAACACAGCTCCAATTGCACTTCCACTTGCATCACATTCAACTTGAAATACCTTATTGAAATCAGGTAATTCTAACACAGGTAATTTAGCAACCTTTAACTTCAAATTCTCAAAAATTTTATCATCTCCACGTGTCCATTTGAATTCTCTTTTGTCTCCTCTCATTGGCTCAGTCATAACATTACAAATAGAACTGAAATTTATGATAAACTTTCTGTAAAAACTTGCCAATCCATGAAATGATCTTACCTCAATGACATTCTCAGGTGTAGGCCAATTCAGTATAGCTTCAACCTTCTCAGGATCCATCTTCAAACCATCAGTTAAAATCACAAATCCCAAATACATAAGCTCTTCTTTCATGAAGGAACATTTCTTCAAATTTATCAACAACTTTTCCTCTTGCAATCTCTGTATCACTTGTCTTATATGCATCAAATGCTCTTCTCTAGTCTTACTGAATATCTGAATATCATCCAAGTATACAATCACACATTTATTCAATAATTTCTTCAAAACTTCATTCATTAACCTCATAAATGTACTGGTGCATTAGTTAAACCAAAAGGCATAACCAACCACTCATACAAACCTTCCTTTGTCTTGAAAACAGTCATCCATTTATCACCTTCTCTCATTCTGATATGATGATATCCACTTTTCAAATCAATTTTGGTAAAATATTTTGCTCCACTCAAACAATCCATTATGTCATCCATTCTTGGTATAGGAAACCTATACTTCACTGTGATCTTGTTTATTGCTCCGGAATCAGTGCACATTCTCCATTCTTCTTAGGTTCCAATACAACAGGTACTGGACATGGACTCAAACTCTTTCGGATCAAACCTTTGTTCAACAATTCATGAACTTGTCGGTTAAGCTATTCATTCTCGGTCGGTGTTAACCTATGTGGTGCTTTGTTTGGCAAACTGGCTCCAAGAATCAGATCCATACAGTGACTGATATCTCTCATTGGTGGCAAACCATCAGGTATATTATATGAAATTATCTCCTTGTACGTAGTGAGTAATTTTCCAAATTTTGCAGGAATGTCATCTTATGTATTCTTACTCAGTTTGTTAGGAATCAAATCATAACAGATATCATTTCTTTTCAAATCCTTAACAAACTGCCTACCTTCCATCAGACAAACTTTCACAGATGTGCATAACTCATCAACAAATTCTTCAACCAAAGGTAACAAAATTTGCTTCTTACCATCAACCCAAATAGAATATCTATTCAACCTTCCATCATGTATAGCGTGTCTATCATATTGCCAAGGTCTTCCCAACAAAATATGACAACAATCCATAGGCATAATATCACACAACACCTTATCGTAGTATTTTCCAATTTTCAAATTCACAAAGCATTGTTCAATCCCCATTAATGTATGTTCATCCTTGATCCATGAGATATGATAGGGCTTCAGATGTTTCATCCTCTCCAACTACAACTTTGCAACCATTTCTTCAGATGCCAGATTCTCTGAGCTTCCACTGTCAACAATCACCTTCCAAACTTTGTCTACAACTCTACATCTGGTCTTGAACAAACTTTTCCTTATCGGATCTTTCTTATCCTTCTCACTCCATAGTATCCTTTGGGTCATGAGATTATTTTCAGGTTCATTGGATGGTTCCTCTTACACTAAATCATTTTTGCTACTGCTAGCACCTTTCTTGCTTGCATGTGTACATTCGAAGGTCTTCATCATAATTGCAACAAGTTACTTGGAATCCTTTTCTGCTATATCCACCTCTAGAGTAATTACCTCTTCCTCAGTATGAATTTTCACCTTCCCAATCAGTCTTTCCTTTATCTTGATATGTGTCTGAAACTGATTTACCTAGTTCAGATCTACTATTTTCACCATGAGAGCTACCTCTTCCTCTAGGGAATCTACCACCTCTGCCTCTTTGTCTTTGTTCATATCTTCTGTTAAAATTTTCCTCATCTTTTAGGGCAAATTGATATGCCTCATCATTGCTATCCATCTTGACCAAACTGATTTCAACTTGTATAGAACTCCTGAAGCCATTCAGGTATCTTGCAACTCTTTCCACTTCATCTTCAACACATCCAGATCTGATGTCCAATCTATAGAATTCTTCAGTATAGTCTTTCACAGATTTATCCTTCTGCTTCAAGCTTTGAATTCTCCTAATTAGGTTAATCTGATAATCACAAGGTAGAAAATTTCCTTTCAATTTGTTCACCATCTTATCCCATACCTTGATTTTGTCTTTACCTTTCTTCTTTCGATCCAATTGCAGATGTTCCCCCCATAGGGATGCATGACCTTTGAGCTTTGTGCTTGCAATCTTCACCTTCTTATCCTCTTCTACATTCTCATATTCAAAGTTATCCAGTCTATCAATTCATCAGAATCCAACTTTCCACTATACTCAGGAGGATTAAAATGAGGTGTGGATTTCAAACTTGTCAAGGCTCTCAGGAATCGCTCTTCTTCTTGACTCATCACAGGTGCAGGTGCAGCTTCACCATGAACCTCTTCAATTTAATCATCACTAACATCATCAAGATGTCTTCCTCTGCACTAGGCTATCTCAACAACTTCTAATATAGTAGCCATCTGTCTAATCATATCAGCTAGACTTGGATCTGCATTTCCTCTCCCAGGAACCATCTTGAATCCCTCTGCAATTGTAGGTCAGATCGCAATCTACTGCCCCACAACAATACCAACTAGGGTTAGGGTTTACAAGAAGGAACTTAGATCTCACCAATGCTCTAATACCACCTGACACAAGGAGAGCGAGGAGATGGGCCGCAAGGCACTCCCAACTACCAAACCACCTTGTTGAACCAATGCAGAAGCCAAACAACATAGTGAGAGAAGAAAACACAGAAATCCTTTAACACTAATCGATCAAACTCATTACATGTTGAGTTGTAAGGCCTTCCATTTTTGGCCATATATTCAATGAATTACAATAAGAACTTCATACAAAAGAGATCACAGACCTTCGATCTCAATATCTAAACATTTTCTTTCTTACTCTAATAATGATCCTCAAATGAAGAACATACAACAGAATATATGGGTAAGTGCACAAAGATGCGGGACCAAAAGGGGGGTATAAGATGCCACTTTTTTTCTGAAATCAGCAAACTCTGAACTTCAACGAGAAATTGGGGATAGTTACACTCAAAATCTTAAAATGTGACGAAAACAAGAGTCGTTCTACTCTGAATCTAGTTTCTAAACTACTAATTTTTTATAGAAATGGTGGATATTAAGGCTTTCAAAACGGGGGAGCACAAAAAGTGGTCCTTATTTTTGTGAAAAAACATAACATGGCATCTGGTGTGCTCCCCCTGAAATGTTAACTTTAAAAAAAAAAAAAATTAATCGATCTAGTGAGAAATTAGCTAACACCACCTAGTTAATCCCAGATTTTTCTGCTAATTTTTTTTATGAAAGTGTGATTTTTTGCCATTTTCCGAAGTGGACACATCCTGAAAAATGTGAAATTTCTGTGTGTTCCCCCTAGAAATCAATGAAAACTAATTGAAAATCAAAACTAATTTTTTTAAAGTGTGTAGAACGGAGTCTATTTTTTGAAAATGTATTTTTTTCAAAATTCGATGAACGAGCCAAAATCTAAGCCCAAATGAATACACATTGGTTTTTAAAAAAAGTCGGACATACTTAGAAAAGAAATTAGAGATGAAATGCTTAACATAATGAGAATTCAAAATAAATTACATGGTTAGATAGCTATTAGAGAGATCTACAATATCATGTCATATGATTTTATCATTATTGAACCACGTGCAAACTTGACGGGGAGCACACAAGAAAAAATGTTATTTTTTAGTAGGTTTACTGGAAAACACGTCTGATGCCTATTTGAATCCTCCAAGCCTTTGGGTTGGAACTCCAAGGCAAATCCAAGCCTTAGCCTTGGTAAATTACAATGTCATTAAAAGGGCACATGCCCTATACTCACTATAGGGTGTGCGCCCTACAGGGTGTACGCCCTATATGGCATACGCAATATAGGGCGTATGCCCTATATGGCATACGCAATATAGGGCATACGCCCTATATGGCATATGCAATATAGGGCATACGCCCTATATTAGACACAAAATCACAAAAGGAGATAGAGAGAGAGAGTCATCAATTTGATTAGTCATGCTAACCAAGGTTTCCTTTTGCAGGGATTGAATGAAATACTAAACAATCGCAATGAAACCCATCACAAGAAACCATTTAAGAAGATAAACTTGGAAGGGAGTACGTCTTTGAAAGGTTTGTCTGTAGAAGATGATATGAATTTTTGTTTACCACGCCATATTAAAGGATTGGTTGGATTTGGAGTTCCAAGTCACCCTGTCGATCAACGGCTGAAGCTTAAAAAGTTTGTGAAAGGACCCCCTATTTTTATTTTGAAAATGTGTTTAATACAATAAGGGGTACATATGGGCAAAAATATCTTGATATCTCCATAAAATTGAACCATAATTTGTGGATTCTAAGTACTTTTTAGTTTCTAGTAGAAAACACGGCTACATGCATAACCTTCCTATTGATAAGCATTTTCAGATTTTACCTTTGCCACACACATATCTATTCTTCCAGGATAGATTGTATATGATCCCTTGGAAATGCTTTCCAGGTAGAAATGATAAGATACCACCTTTTTGTTTTGAAGCCTAGTTATCCAAAGGGGATAAATGCCCTTTCTCTATTATCTGAAATTGGGGGTGTAAAAGTTGCTTTGCATCGTTTGGGTATTCTACTCAATTATGTTGTATCTACAAAAATTTGCAAACAAAATAGGCTTATTCTCAGAAGCTGGTGGGAAAAATCATATCAAAAGGGTAAACTAATTGAGGTGGGGGATGTGAAGGATCAAACAATAGAAAGACTTGATGAAATAATTAACTCAATTGGAGGTTTTGATCTCATAATAGGTGGAAGCCCCTGTAATAATCTATCAGACAACAATAGATGCACTAGGCATGGACTGGGTGGAAATCAATCTTCTATTTTCTATGAATTCCCAAGGATTCTGAATTATGTAAGCGGTGTACAATGCATTCAAGCCTAACTTGAAACAATATTTTTGGTATGCATGATATGATTATTACATGAAGATTCTTAGTGAAGCAACCTTTCTTACTACCTTAGGTGTCATGACATGTTTGTCCAATTTTCTCTTTTTAGTTTCTCTAACTCAGAGCTGGAGAGCTAAGCAAGATTGCAACATGAAGTCGTGGCAAACAATGACAAACAACCAAGGAATTTAGGAAGACTATTTATAGAAATCTTGGAGAGAGAGAGAGAGAGAGATGCAACAATGTTTGAATACTTGTTTCCTTTCTAGTATTTGATATTTATCTTGTTTCACTTCTATTATTTGGCATTATCTGTAATAATCTTTGAATACTTGTTTCACCTCTAGTGTTTGACATTATATATTAATCCAGTGGATGTCACATGTGCAAATCTCATCGCTAGACCTTGTTGAAAAAGGAAACCTCGGTTAGCATGACTAATCAAATCTCTCTCTCTCTCTCTCTCTCTCTCTCTCTCTCTCACACACACACACACACACACACACACACACACACACCCCATCTAATATCTCTCTCCTCATTCTCACCTATCTCTCTCTCACTCTCTCTCATATTCCCTTCCTCTCTCCTCCTATTCTTCTCACTCTCTTACTCTCTCTTTCTTTCCCTTGTTGTACCCTACCTTACGACCCCTAAGATGCACTCTTAGGCTTCCTAATGGGTTGTAAAGTGTCATATGGGGTCATAGGACTTATTCATAGGTCATACGTCCCCTTAAGACACCTTAGGAACCCTATGATGTACTTTTAGTCTTTCTAAGGGTTTGTAAGGGTTCATTAGGAGTTGTAGGAGTCATTAATGGGTCCTCCAACCCCTTAAGACACCTTAGGACCCCTAAGATGTACTCTTAGGATTCTTAATGGGTCTTAAGGTGTCATAAGGGGTTGTAGGAACCATTAATGGGTCTTAGGACCCCTTAAGACACATAAGATGCACTCTTAGGCTTCCTAATGGGTCGTAACACGTCATAAGGGGTCATAGAACCCATTAATAGGTCCTAAGACCCCTTAAGACACCTTAGGACCCCTAAGATGTACTCTTAGGCTTCTTAAAGGGTCTTAAGGTGTCATAAGGGGTTGTAGGCACCATTAATGGGTCTTAAGATCCCTTAAGACACCTAAGATGCACTCTTAGGCTTCCTAATGGGTCGTAACATGTCATAAGGGGTTGTAGAACCCATTAATAGGTCTTAAGACCCCTTAAGACACCTTAGGACCCCTAAGATGTACTCTTAGGCTTCTTAATGGGTCTTAAGGTGTCATAAGGGGTTGTAGGAACCATTAATGGGTCTTAGAACCTCTTATGACACCTTAGGACCCCTAAGATGTGTAGGATTTGTAAAACATGCAAATCCACAGAACGCCAAGAACACCTGCAAGCAAAATGCCAGAAGCTGAATCGAAACCTGTGAGAGAGAGAGCTAGGGTTTTGAGAATCTCAGCGGAGTGAGAGAAAAAATTATATTTCCCAAAAAACTAATGAATCAACATTACAAAGCATTCGACCTTAAAGGTGAATGAAACCCTAAAAACATAAAGGCTAGGTTGCGCAATATAATTAATATAAAGTATTAATTATATGCACCTAAGAGATAGCTTAAGCGAAAAAGAGTAAGAACTAACTGATTACTCTAACACCCCCCCTTAAGCGAAGCTCAGGAGGTAAGCTAACCTAGCATAGCTA
The DNA here is from genome assembly GCA_018584345.1 of Thuja plicata. Lineage (NCBI taxonomy): Eukaryota > Viridiplantae > Streptophyta > Pinopsida > Cupressales > Cupressaceae > Thuja > Thuja plicata. Next base: position 6,006,991 of record MU225994.1, read on the forward strand.
AGAAAGCAGGAACTGGGTCCCGACAACAAGGCCTGATTAGGTACCCAACAACAAAGAAATCTCTGTAAACCGGGGAAATAGAGAAAACCCAGTGGGAAAAACCCTACCCCAAAAAGAGATAAAAGAGCAAGAAAAGACAAAATAAATGACTTCAAGAGACTCTCTCAAAGCTAGAAGTACAATGCGTGCTGCTAACCCCCCCGTGAGAGAGGGTCGAGGCTCCAAAGCCCCCCCAGAATGAAAGAACCCCTGGAGCAAAGAACAAACCACTGTGACTCCAATGCAGAGGAGTGAAAGTTAGTGGGTGCTGAAGAGGTGACCT
>MU225994.1:6038997-6051007 GCA_018584345.1 Thuja plicata
GATATTTTGAAATGGCTAAACCTTTTTATGTGAAGATAAATCACACACGCACAACTTGTTGTTGTAGGGTACATATTGAATTTTCTAACCATTTTTATGTTTATAAGCATATATGTGTAGATTTGCAATCTAACAATATTTTGCAGGATTGTAACATAAAAGAGCCACCTACATCTTCAAGGGAATTAATTACTACAATTTTATGTGAAAGAGTGGATGGTCAACAATTTTACAAGCTCGCATGCTTGAATGGTAGATGCATAGATTGTGGTGGTTTGCAACATTTGCCAATTTGTCAACATATGAAGAGTACACATGCAATTAGGAAAAAAAAATGGATTTTGGAAAATATAAGACAGTCGCATATGCTCTAAAAGATGGAAAGGAGGCTAAAAGATGTGATTTAGTAATTGAAAAGATTCCTGTGTCTCAGTTCATTAGTTTTTTTGGTGACAAGATTGTGTATGAGTATGCAAGGCATACACATAGAGCTCGATGGCTGGATATGCAATTCAAGTTGTGCAAGGACAAATTCCCACTTGATACCATTGTTTTAGTTGTCAACTTCACAGAGAACTACTCTCTACAACCATAAAATGAGGTGCAAGCAAAGTATTATAGCTCTCAACAAGTTGCTATATTTGTTCATATAGCATTTATACATTCACCTGAAAGTACAGAGGAGAATAGGAAGATATTGAGGGAGTATCATTTTTACATCAGCGATGATCGTTCACATTCTACAGAGTTTGTACACAGTTGCTTTCATCTATTTTATAGTGATTTAAGTAATAGGATCATATCATATCATTGACACATCATATGGTCAGAAAATTGTGCATCGCAATTCAAGAATTCTTGGATGTTTTATTGGTTGAGCAAGATGCATACGAACACTGGTATTCAATATATGTGGAATTTTACAGAGGCCGGTCATGGAAAGGGAGAGCATGATGGTGTAGGTGCATGTATAAAAATGGCCTTAGCATGCAAATAATTAAAGTACAAAGAACAAGCACCATTGTTAGATGCAAGATGTATCTTCTAGTGGTGTAATGCTACAATGGGTCTAGGTAATGAAGGTGAGTCTACGGTTCGTAGATTTTTTTGGTTGATGGATGAAACTAACATTGCACCATACAAGGATTGTTGTACATTAACAGGATCGAGCTACACTCTTTTAGAAGCTCTAATGCAAGTTCATGTATCATCCACACGCGACATATGACATGCTTTTGTTCATCATGCACTGATGAAGATTGGGATTGGTGTGAGTCAAAGGAATGGGTTGACGAATGGTCTACATGAATTTTGAGCCCACTTGACTCCTATCGCCCATCAGCAGCATTGAAAATGACACAAATGGAATCATCCATTGACTTTGACTGTTTGTCTGATCTAGTGCAACTAGGTAAATTGTCAACTCATGTAAATACTCTCAAATTTAGTACTTTATCGTAAGTATTTGTTGAATTAATCTCCTTGTTATGCTTCTATCATTGCAGACCATGTTTTTGTTGTTATTGCACCTGAAGACAATGATGAAGGGACAAATTATTATTTGTGTCATTGTGTTGAGGCCAAAAATAAATTGGATCACTCATTTACAGATGCTAAAGGATTAGAATACCCTACAGGAGTAGTGGTTGTAACTGGTACATGGCTTAGACGGTATTGTATGAAGAACCCTAGGTTGTGGTTGTTCGAGGATTGTGAGACACACAGGAAGATTCTTCATTATTCCAACCTTGTCGTTGCATCAAATGTCCATTTGACCAAATATGGAGGAAAACCACATAATAAAACTCTTTGGAAGGTTCGCGAGTCAGACCACGAGGAAATACTCGAGACAATAAAGGGTAGGGAAGATCTAGCTGGTTCATTGGACTAAAAGTAAATCCAAAATTTTGTAATGTCGAATCTAGTTGAATGCATGTGCATATAACATGTATATTTATAAAGGAATTAATTCCCTTGAATCCACATTGGGTGGAATATAAATTGCTCATGCATTACCTCGTATGTATAACGGGAAGTTTGTAAGATTTAATAACAAATTTTCTCTTCTATTTTTTGGGGCAATACCAGAGGTTTTCTCTTCTCAACTCTTTCCTCCTGGTGCTCCTAATGAGCTGAGTTGTAAACATATTTTTCATCATTAATTGAAAAAAAATATGTTTACCCTATAAATTCTATAAATATATGTTAAGTTTATTATCATGTTTCATGCTAGCACATTCTTTGTATATATGTATTTATACAAAAATTATTTAAACTATCGAACCGCACATTTAAATCATTTAAAAATATTGAAAACCGCTCGTCATGGCTTCCAACCGTCTCCGCCAATAGCTCTGAAATGGCAGTAGAATGTTAGGAATGACCCTGTTACGGAGGCGAAGAGGTGAAGAACATTGTCGACCGCTATGGAGCCAAGTGTCCCTCAAGGTGCACTAGACAACAAAATTGTTGATATTCAGTAGTTTGTTTATTGGATCTCCCGAGGTGGTATCAATGATCCATCAAGTGATACAGGACCGTGTCACAGAGGCCTACAATAACCTATCTCAATTTTTGGAGATTCGGTTCCATTTTCATTTGCCGACCCAATCTTGGTTGATGCCAAAACTTGTAATGTTGCGCAAATGAATGCTGACACACTGCATATCCTGAAAATCGCTCATCACGGCTTTGAACCATCTCCGCCAACAGATCTATAATTCTGGATGAATGCTAGGAATGACCCTGCCATGGAGGTGAAGAGGCTTGAACGTTGCCGACCACTATGGAGCCAAGTGTCCCTCAAGGTGCACCAGGCAAAAAAATTACCGATATTCAGTAGTCTATTTCTTGTATCTCCCAAGGGGTATCAATGATCCATTAAGTGTTACAATACTGTGTCATGGAGGCCTACAATAACCTATCTTGGATTTTGGAGATTCACTTCCATTTTCATTTGCCAACCCAATCTTGGTTGATGCCAAAACTTGCAATGTTGTGCAGTTGAATGCTGACAGATTGCATATCTTGAAAATCGCTCGTCGTGGCTTCAAACCATCTCTACCAAAAGCTCTAGAATGTTGGGAAAATGCTAAGAATGACCTTGCCATGGAGGCGAAGAGGCTCAAACATTGCCGACCGCTATGGAGCCAAGTGTCCCCCAAGGTGCACCAGACAACAAAATTGCCGATATTCAGTAGTATGTTTCTCATATCTCCTGAGGGGTATCGGTGATCCTTCAAGTGCTACAAGACTGTGTCATGGAGGCCTACAATAACCTATCTTAGATTTTGGAGATTTGCTTCCATTTTTATTTTCCAACCCAATCTCGGTTGATGCCAAAACTTTCAATGTTGCACAGTTGAATGCTGACACATTGCATATCTTGAAAACCGCTTGTCATGGATTCAAACCATCTCTACCAATAGCTCTAAAATGTTAGGTGAATGCTAGGAATAGCCCTTCCATGGAGGTGAATAGGCTCAAACATTGTCAACCGCTATGGAGCCAAGTGTCCCTCAAGGTGCACCAGGCAACAAAATTATCGATATTCAGTAGTCCGTTTCTCGTATCTCCCGAGGGGTATCAACAAGCCATCAAGTTCTATAGGACCATGTCATGGAGGCCTACAATAACCTATCTTGGATTTTGAAGATTCACTTCCATTTTCATTTGCCCACCCAATCTCGGTTGATGCCAAAACTTGCAATGTTGCGCAGTTGAATGCTGACACATTGCATATCTTGAAAACCGCTCGTTGTGGCTTCAAACCGTCTCTGCCAAAAGCTCCAGAATATCAAGAGAATGCTAGGAATGACCCTACCACAGAGGTAAAGAGGCTCAAACATTGCCGACCGCTATGGAGCCAAGTGTCCCTCAAGGTGCACCAAGCAACAAAATTGCCGATATTCAGTAGTCCGTTTATCAGAGCTCTCAAGGGGTATCGATGAGTGGTCAAGTGCTATAAGACCGTGTCACAAAGGTCTACAATAACCTATCTTAGATTTTGGATATTCGCTTCCATTTTTATTTTCCCACCCAATCTCGGTTGATGCCAAAACTTGCAATGTTGCACAGTTGAATGTTGACACATTGCATATCTTGAAAACCGCTCATCGTGACGTTGAACCATCTCTGCCAATAGCTCTAGAATTTTGTTTTAATTCTAGGAATGATCCTGTCATGGAGGCAAAGAGGCTCGAACGTTGTTGACCACTATGGAGCCAAGTGTCCCTCAAGGTGCACCAGGAAACAAAATTATCGATATTCAGTAGTCCCTTTCTCAGAGCTCCCGAGGGGTATTGACAAGCCGTTAAGTGATAAAGGATCGTGTCATAGAGGCCTACAATAACCTATCTCAAATTTTGGAGATTCGATTCCATTTTTATTTTCCCACCCAATCTTGGTTGATGCCAAAACTTTCAATGTTGCGTAGTTGAATGCTAACACATTGCATATCTTGAAAACCACTTGTCGTGGCGTCAAACCGTCTCTGCCAACAACTTTAGAATGTCATTTGAATGATAGGAACGATCCTACCATGGAGGTGAAGAGGCTTGAATGTTGCCGACCGCTATGGATCCAAGTGTCCCTCAAGGTGCACCAGGTAACAAAATTGCCGATATTCAGTAGTCTATTTCTCGAAGCTCCTGAGGGGTATCGACAATCCGTTAAGTGCTACAAGACCGTGTCATGGAGATCTACAATAACCTATGTCAGATTTTGGAGATTCACTTCCATTTTTATTGGCCCACCCAATCTCGATTGATGCCAAAACTTGCAAGGTTGCACAATTGAATGCTGACACATTGCATATCTTGAAAACCGCTCATCCTGGCATCAAACCGTCTCTGCCAATAGCTCTAGAATTTTGTTTGAATGCTAGGAATGACCTTTCCACAGAGGCGAAGAGGCTCAAACATTTTCGACCGCTATGGAGCCAAGTGTCCCTCAAGGTGCACTAGGCAACAAAATTATCGATATTCAGTAGTCCGTTTATCGGAGCGGAGCTCCCGAGGAGTATCAACAAGACATCAAGTTCTACAAGACTGTGTCACAGAGGTCTAGAATAACCTATCTCAAATTTTGGAGATTCACTTCCATTTTTATTTTCCCACCCAATCTCGATTGATGCAAAAACGTGCAATATTACGCAGTTGAATGCTGAAACATTACATATTTTGAAAATTGCTCGTCCTGATATCAAATCGTCTTCGCTAACACATTCAATTTGACGTGTAAATGCCAGAAATAACCTTTTTATGCCTCACAACTCATTCAAACATTCGGGACCACAATGTACTGGTGCATCTCTTAACGTTCTTGTAGTGCCCTAAATAGGTCCAGGTGGTCAGAATGCTCCAATAGGACTAAAATTGGGTAGGATTGATATTTTTTTTAATCTTATATGAACTATTATCATTTCATTTAGGTGTTGGAATGAAAATTATGAGTCTAGGTTTATGAAATGAAACATGCATATTCTCATTAAGTATGAATTATTCAGTAACAATATACATAGATGCAAGTGCAAACATAAATATAAGATAAGCAATTTACAAAGCATAAGACATCCGTATAAACATAAAGTAGTTACATCAGTACACATGATATATTCGTAGAGAATGAAGAAAAATATATATGTCCAATAATGTCATAGATCAAATATGTTCAATAACGTTAAATTAGCATCGTGAAAGCCAAATGGATATAGAACATGTCACTTATACAATATACAAAAATATGTCCAGTAATGCCATATTGGCGTACAATGATTATCCCTAATATATTCATTTCCCAGAAGGGGAAGAAAACAAATCCGGGGTTGCCTTTGATCGTCACGTCAATGAAGATGCAGTACTCTTGCGAGTGCGCTCACTAGTCCTCCTGTCTAGACTCTTCTGCAGCTCGAGCTGATAAAATAACAAGTATAAACATCAATAGCTAATTTACATAGAAATTTAATTATAGGATGACATAAAATAGAGTATTTTCTTACCACTAACAAATAGTCGCTATGTACATCTACCGAAGGGGCACGCTGATGATCCGGAGTAATGAGTCCCTACAACAATGATCAAAATAATATTTAAAACACATAAATTAATATCATTAAAAATTCAAAATAAAATATTAAAATAACAATTCTAATTAGTTATCTCTTTCATACCTCGGTCAATGCGTCAGAACTAGCTATAGCTGCAGCTACGCCACGATTCAAACTATCCTGAACAAAATGAGGAGTCTCCGTTGTCATTAACTGAAAATGAAACAACAAGAGTATTATGTAGTTATCAAGAATACCTATAATATTTTACAATCCCACTAATTAATAAATGATACCTTTGTGAAAGTGCCACCACATCCTTCAGTGTGCGGTGTTGATGTTGTAGCTCCAACATCAAACTAGTGCACATGTATGGTAATTTATAAGAAAACCATTAATATAAGAATAAACCACTGACTTGTTAATTATAATGCATTATTACATATATATCTGTGGACTAAATGATGTCGTCACAGAGACAGGTGAAGGAATGTGATCATTGTCATGACAACTTTGCCTCTGGATTTTGATCATAATTTGTCTACTAATTTAGTTATTCATTCATTTATTCATTAAATATAATCAAGTAAATCAAATTAACATGCAAATAAACATACCTCGACAAAATGTGAATTAGACCCTTCGCTGTCTACAGTCAATGTTGATGGCACAACAATGAACTAATGTACATGCACAATAAGTTATGAGACAAACATCCATATAATTATAGAATAATCAAATGTATACTTTAAAAGATGTTTTATTCGATACATACTTGTGGAGTTCACGTGGTAGTGTATAAAGGGTCTGGGTGATCATTCCCACTGCCACTGACACTCACTCCCTGAATTTTCATCATAAAAAATAGATGCTAATTTAATTAAATTCATTTATTTAAAAATTAAATATGATCAAATAAATTTAAAGAACTTGCAAATATTTACCTATGTATCAATGCCAAATGTTGTATTGAGAAAATCATCAGGCATCAGTCCATCATCCTCTTCCTCTCTCTCAGTAGTACCAAATGTGCATAGGGATCCACAGGAACAAAAAAAATGACCCCTCACAGACTGACCATGGTCACCCTCGACTAGAGGAGTGGCACACTGAATAAGAGTCTGTGTCAAAGAACTAATTGTGCCTAGTGTGTCCACCTCCACGTGTTCCTTCACATTGGAAGGAATACTAACATGATCCACCTGTGGCTTGCCACTGGGAAACCTAGGTGCATTAGGTTCATGACGTTCCATAGGTCTATCAAATGATGATCCCCCACCTCTACCCTGAGACTCTAGAAAGTGAGAATAATTTGGCACGTCCTTCAAGATAAACTCACAATAGAGTTTCCTTAGGAAATAGATAGGAACCTCATGATTGTTACAAGGAGGGGAATCAAAGACCATCCACCATCTGTCCCAAAAACCTATTTTTATGTCTTCATTCAAGCACCAATGAATTGGGATCCTCCTTGTTGTGGGTTTAAGAGTTTCAATTTCCCCTGGCTTTTTAAAAAGTTTGCAAATGTCGACTTTTGTGATTTTTTTTTTTTTAATGTCCTCATATGATAATTTATTTGCATAATATTTTTTTTGTTCTTCTCTTTTGTCGTGCCATAAATTTAGTTGCCCACTAACTGAACCTACATGGGTCAAGATCAATTCTAATGATTTTGAAAGTGTTGCCCTTCTAAGATTTGTACCAATAGAATATTTTAACCTCCTAATTAAAGATTCTATTTATGCTTTCCTCTTTTCTATTTGGTTTATCAAGTTTTCATGTGTTCCAAGAGGAGGTTTTTCAATTGGTGAGGGCGGTTTGGGTTCATTTTCTTGGTTATTTTCAGCATCCATTTGTTCATGAGGAGAAGTTGGAGGGTTTGGTTGAGTATTTTCTATGGGGATATCATTCCTTCATGGCAATTAAAAGAAAATCTATTTTAAAACTCTAATTAAACATAAAATCTAAAACAAGAGACTTTCACAATAAAATTTGAAGAAAAACTAAAAATTAAACCTAAATTTCAAAACAAATAGCATTCATGGTTGTAGAATCACTTACCTCTTCTTTTGGTTCGACCTTGTTGATGTCGTGGAGCCATTTTTTGCTTCACTTTGATGGAGCAAACCTAAAAATGAATCACGTACGTGCTGTTATGAGGAGGAAAACAACAAGCTGCGACTTTGGAGAAGAAAATTGAGCCACAAAGTGGCTTCCCAAACACTTTATGGGACAAATTAGGGCGCACACCCTATAGGGTGCGTACCCTATGGTTTAAATTACCCAAAACATAGGGTGTGCGCCCTATAGGGCGTGCACCCTATGTGGGGGCCAAAAAGGTATTTGGCACCTTTTTGGTCCCCCATCTTGGTGCACATAGCCATATACAAGAGTCCACCAAAGAGGTCAGTGCTCAAATCCGTAAGAGAGACCCAGATTTAGGTCCACACAGATCCCAATGAGAGAACCCACGTTAATTAAGCCATTGAAATTAACTGAAGAAGTCAGCCAAAGATCCAACTACCAAAATAAGCATCTCGGGAAAAGCATGACCGAGCAACAAAGAGACTCGGGAAAAGAACACCCTGAGCAACAAGAAAACATAACCCGAGCGTCAGAAGAGAAACCTGAGCAACAGGAAATCCATTGGTAAAGCATGACTGAGCAACAAAAAAACAAGCATGCCCGAGCAACAGAACCCGAGCGACAGAGACAAGCATGCCCAAGCAGCAGAACTCGAGCGAAAGAGAACAAATTAAAGAACTATAAGAAAACATCTTTTTGGTTGTGCAAGATTGCCAATGACCCAAGATGATCCTACATCAAAGAGTTTTGGACAAGAAAGCAAAGTTGGATAAGGAGAAGGAAAAGAAGCAAAAGAAGAAAATTTTGATAAAGACACTAGATCTATTTGAAGATCTAATGCCAGATGTAACCTTAGATGAAGAAGAGTCCTTAGTTTATTAGTTGAAAGCCTACATATATGAAATCAATCAATCAGGTAAGGATTTGGAGGATAGACGTACTGGTAATGCGACGAAGAAAATTGAAGATAATATTGTGCAATAATTGTTAACAAAGGTTGCAATTTTGAAAGTTGAGTTATCAAAGGTAATAGACATATTACAAGAAATTTTGACCAAAGCTACAACAATGTACACCAAGTTGGGTAATTTTGTAGATTTTACAAGAGATATCGATGATAATATTAAAGGTAATCAACAAGAGTTAGTAGCTCATATTGGTGATCTACATCCAGTGACAAATTTTATGGATTATTCAACAAAACTAAAGGAGATTATTACCAAAGGTCAAGAGTTAACAACAGAGTGACCAAGCCTACACATGCAGATTTTGGAATTGCAAGGTATCATTACGCCACATATTGATATAATTTAGGAAAATGATACAATAGCAGAGAAAATAGTGCAAATACTAGAGATAAGTGTCGTGGAGAGTTTGGAAGCACTCGCTTCGGACTTAAACAAACATATGATCGGTTTGAAGGCATTGCAAGATTCATGGGAAACAATTTTGGAGAACACATGAGACAGGTACAAGCTTATCATGGACAAACTATAAGCACCTGCATAGTGTTATGCCACTTGCAAATATCATTTGGCATTGAGTGCCAAAAAAGGGGAAGTAGTATTAATAACAGAAAGGGGGAGTCAAAAATAGAGGAAGTAGAAGAAAGGGGAAGAAGCAGAAAAAATAAGCATATTGGTATAGTATAGGACATATGACAAAAAATTTTCCATCAATGCCAAAGGGGAAGGTTGCTAGAAATCATGAGAATATTGTTAGAAATTATTAGCATTATGTTAAGCTTTTCCATTGATTTCAAACAGAGAAGTAATTACTATCAGAATTACTAATCGGAAAGAAGGAAGAGTTATCAGAATATAGAGGTCAATTATGAGAAGCCAACCACTATCGATCATAAGGAAAATCATGATGCAACCGACAAGAGGAAGAATAGATAAATGGTTTATGGGAAGATCGACATTAAGTTTTTGATTAACTCTAAGATCAAAGGTCAGGAATGAAGGACAAAAGAAGGAGATTTAAAGATAAAAGGATTAAGGAAAATATTAGATAGAGTTGTTGAAGAGAAGCAGATATGAGGATGATTTTGAGCAGAGAAGCGAATTGAAAGAAGAGAAGAACAGAGAATAGAGATTGTGAGGTTAAGGGATCTGAACAACTTTAGAAGGAAGCATATACAAGTCATTACTATCTTGTAAAGAATCTCAATAGTTTCTAAAAGGTATGTTAGAATAACTGAGAGGGGGGCGGTTGATTCAGTTAGAATTAAATCCTTCCCAATTACTTTATAGTCCCAAATTTCTCCAGATGTATATCAAAACAAATTAAACATATAATTCAGCTTGGTGAAAATGTATTCTGTAATCCCAAACTTTCATCAATAGTGTTTACCGAATGTCAGTAAATTAATACTGTGATTACCAATGTAGGTCAATAAAATAAAGTGTAAAGTAAAATAACATTCCACAACATTCGTGCACATTGACACATAGATTTTTAACGTGGAAACTCTACTAAGGGAAAAACCACCTGGGACCGGTAACTCAAAATATTTTCACTCTTCTGAAGTGAGCTCGGTGAAGAGCTAGCCCTATTAAAGGTTACAATGCACGCTGTTAAACGTGACCTGGTTAGAGGATTTAAAACTAACAGTTCTCTCTTGACCATGCATTCACTATGGGGTCAACAAGAAAACAATCAACATTTTCTAAATGTTATAATAAGGACTCACCGTCCTACTCGGTTAAAAGATTTATCTGTAACAATGGTTAAACTGATATAGTAATTATTTGGTTCAAATACAACTCTGATTTGTAGATATTCATATATATTCTAAGTACATAATACCTCTGATCAATTTTTTCACTTTAGTTCATCTCATACTTCATACTTGTTTTTCTTGGTAATCCTCTTTCCTCTGTCGCTCGACGATGTCTACAGAAATGCTCGGTTCTGTCTTTAACCAGTTTGATCAGTCATGCATAAACTTTGCATGTATGTGCTTCAAGCATCATCAGGTATGCCAGATCCATCATAATTAATCTCTTGTGTCTTATATAGACATCATGTCTCATTTAATTTTCATCCTTCAAATATTACCGCTTAATCTCCATCATTCATTTTCCCGCTTGATCCATCTTCGGCAGTTGTGTTAAAAACATGTTTCGATCTTTATTGTCCAATCTTCCTTGAATTTTAATCACTGTTTGATCAAATAACAAACTTTATCTTTTACTTCAAAATTAATAATTGCCAACTAAGCATCCAAGTCGACCTCGGAAATCCCTAGCTCGGTTAACATTGTGCTTAGTATACACTGTATTTTACTCAGTTTACACTGTATCTCGGTGTATACAAAACTCTTCATTTACCGACCACTTAAATTTTACTTGTTCCAGATCTTCAATGCATAAAAAATGTTTTCCACCATAATAATACTCAAATAAGTTGACATCAATGACAATACATTAACTGATAATGTTTATCATCACTTCTGCAACTCAGTTGAATATCAACAAATGACTTCAAACATATAATCAGTTGTAGTTCATCAATCTCTCCCTTTGGCATTGATGACAATACAATATGAAATATGCAATAAAAATGCCATACAACAAATACCAAACTGTTGTTCTACAACTGCAACAATTTTTTATCTCTCCCTAGATTGAATATAAATTGTGTCAGTATAAACAAAATAATTACCATGCAGACTCTCCCTGAGTTTTGACTTTTCAGCTCTTCAATCTCTCTGTAGATTAGATATGTCTATCCCTTTCTCATTTCTCCCTTTAGTGGATAGATATTTCATTGATCATTTCTCTCCCTTTGACAACAATGCCAAAAAAAATATGCAGCTCTTCAGCAGCCAAAATTATATATATATATATATATATATATATATATATAGAGAAA
>MU225994.1:6066543-6077497 GCA_018584345.1 Thuja plicata
GATATCTGATTCCTCTTCTCAGCACTCTACTGGCCCACCATCTTCTTCTAAGAAGGAGAAACAAAAGACTCAGAACCCTACATGTTCCTATTGTCAGAAGGGGCCCCATGATGAGTCACAGTGTTTTCTGAAGAGACTTGATGGCTATGAGAAATAGATTGTAGATTTGCAAGCTCTCCTTCAGAAGAGAACTATTTCCTCTCCATCCTCTTCCACCTCACAGGGGTCTTCTTTTCAGTCTTCTGCCTCATCTTCGACATCTGGACAGGATTTTGGATAGGGTCATGCATTACGAGCTTCTATTGCATTCCTTTCCTAGGTCCCTTGGATACTGAATTCTGGTGCTTCTCACCATATGGCATCTTCTCTGGAGATCTTCTCTTCTATTGAGGCTTCTCCCATTCCCCAAATTCTCATGGGGAATAAAAATGTTATGCCAGTCTATGGGAAAGGTTCTATATGCATTCAACATGGCACATTCAATGATGTATTGTATGTTCCATCTCTATCTGCAAACCTTCTCTCGATTTACCAGATAACACACAGTGGATCAGGGAAGACAGTTGAGTTCACGCCAGATTAAGTCTTCATTCAAGATAGTGTGATAGGTGGCATTGTTGCTACAGGGACTTTGATCATTCCACCCATCTCTACACCTTCACACATTTTGGTCCACCATCTCTATTATTGGAGCTCCGCTCTCCTCTTCCGCGAGAGCATCATGTGGTGCAGTCAGGTCACTTGAACCTCTGTGTTGTTCTTGAGACCAATGTTGTGACTGCCACGCCACATCTTGTTGAGGTGTTTTCTCTTTAGTAGGACTCTTCTTCAGCACTACCGACCCTCCAGCTCCATTCATCAAGCCACCAGGTGTAGTTGTTGAGGATTCTACAGAGGACACTCATCTCCTCTCTCATGATAGTGTCAGCACACCTGTCATACCACTTGCATTGGGGATTCCATTTCAGGATCCTCGTGTCTACTCTTTTTAGCATCAGCTCGGCCTTCCAATGCCACCTCGTCTTTTGAGATTACCTCTTCAGCACTCACTATACTTCACTCCTTTACATTGGAGTCACAGTGGTTTGTTCATTCCTCCAGGGGTTCTTTCATTCTGGGGGGCTTTGGAGCCTTGACCCTCTCTCACGGGGGGGTTGGCAGCACGCATTGTACTCATGGCTTTGAGAGAGTCTCTTGAAGTCATCCTTTGTCTTTTTCTTTCTTTTATATCTCTTTTTGGAGAGGATTTTTTCCCACTGGGTTTTCTCCTTTGTCTCCGGTTTATAGAGATTTCCTTGTTTTGGGTACCTGATCAGGCCTTATTGTCGGGACCCACTTTCCTGCTTTCATAGCCGTGCTAAGTTAGCTTACCTCCTGAGCTTCACTTAAGAGGGGGTGTTAGAGTATATAGTTTTCCTCACTTATTAATTATATCGTGTTGATATTAATTATTAAGTTAGTCGTACTCTATTTTTTCACTTAAGCTTTCTCTTAGGTTATCCTTTTCCCTTTTTAGGGTTTCATTCACCTTTAAGGTTGAATGCTTGTAATTATTGTTATTCACTTTTTGGGAAATATAATTTTTCTCTCACTCCACTGATATTTTCCAAGGCTTCTGTCTCTGTGGTTTCCATTCAGCATTAGGTATTTGCATGCAGGTGTTCTTGGCGAGCTGTGAAGTTGGATTTCTCAACTTCTACAAAACTTGCACAACAAAACAAAACAAAAAGACAAAATTGTGGGGTTGTTTCAATTCATTATTCTTCTTTAGTTTGTTCATCCTTCTTTTTGGAAAATGTTTACCACATATCCTCTTCCCTATTTGATGGCCAATTATAACTTTTCAAATCTTCCACCTATGTAACAAATTCCCTCCACTTGGCATCGGTCATGACATAAGAATTAGGGATAAACTTTGCAAAACTACTTTGAAATTTTAACATATTATCAATGACCTAATCAAACTCCTCGATATCAACCTCCTTATTAGTCAAAATCATTATTTCAATATTTGGAGAAAACAAGTCAAATTGTCCCTTCCAATCATCACTATTTTTTAATTCTTCATCTCTACCTAGAATATGAGGAACAACATGATGCTTTAAGCCTAGAAATGATTGTATCTTACCCCTTATCATTTGTAGCTTCCCCTCAAAGAGTGATAATAGTTTATTCACTTTGGTAACTGTGCCCTTAGTCTCCATAATGGAAGGTGGTAGATCATCTCTGTAAACTATTACAACATCTAACTATCCCATAAGTATTGCTCTAGCCAACCATATAGTGTATAGGGGTTTCAAGGTTTAGCAACATAATCAATACAAATTTTCTCAGACTCAATAAGGTCCTCAAACAATAACATGTATGTAAAACATCGATCTTAGTCTTAATATTCTCTATTCTATGCTCGAGAACTTGCATTAGTGTAGCCTCAATCCTCTTTAGAACATCCTCCTCCCATTCCTCATTTCTTCCTACATACTCATTCAATTATTAAGTTGTATGATGGGACACAACTATCTTCCCTATTGTAGATGGACCCACAATTCCCTTTTTTGTTGGGATTGGATGTAGAAGAAACTTTAGATGCTTTATTACATCCTTAAATTCTACATTTTCTATATATAATTCATCACAACGTGGGTCATCATATTTCTGATCTCAACAACAGATGTATTTTTATATAGTCTTGATGATTGCATCACCTCTCCTCTCTTCTCCAATGTCAATAACATGAGGCTTGTGGGTGGAAGGGGATAATTCCTATATAGCTAAAGTCTTTGACTGGGGGTCAAATCCAGACCCTCATAGAAATTCTCCAAATTCAAACTCACTAGAGAAAATAGGATCCTACTAATTCCTCCTCTAGAACTAATAATGAAAGAAGATTCTAGATCCCCAACCTGGAAGTAAGAGTATACCACTATCTTATACCAATTCCTTGATTTCCTCAACTGTTAGCTTAACTGACCTGAGATCATAAGATTCCAAAGTAGGAAGTGCAACTTGATGCTATTGATCAAAATTCCCACCGTGTCCTTGTTTTTCTATCATCCTTTTTATTACTTTTCCTTTCAACTTAAACAGAAAAGTCATGAAGTCATCTATGTTAATAAACTTATCATCTTTCCAAAATTCCTTTGTTGTAACCTCTCTCTCATCAATCATTTTTCTCAATGGTTTATCTCTTTAGAGCTCCAATCTATCACCAGGTCCCTAGTTGAACTTCTCCCTCAACAATTTGGAAGGTTGATCCACCTCACACTTTGCACTCTTAGCTCTATCCTCATATGAGGAGGAATCCTTTCTAGACTCGATTCTCTATCTTTTAGATGGAGAGCCCTGATTTGAGTTTGGCTAGTACCATGAAAAGAAACAAAATCCTCCTATGGGTCAAGAAGCAATCAAGGCCTTTCCTTGTCTTTGTGCAGGTGGGGCTTGTAGATAAGGCCTATGTTCTTTCATAACTACCAACTTATCATAATTATTCATAATTTCCTCAATTCTCAACAATGGGAGAAGATCAAGATATAAACAAAGAAATTTCTTATTTTTCTCAATCATTTTTTCTTCCATAGCCATCAAATTATTTCATTTTTGCCTAATTGCATGTACCTCTAATTTGAAGGAAAATTTCTCGATAATATCATCATCATATATGACCTAGTGTGGAGGAATATCCTTTCTACTTACCATTTTAAGAATTTCATCTCTGATAAAACTCCTAGGTTCATAGAACCTGATTGGGGGTGGCTACAAGAAGTTGAGTCCCACTTTTGGGCAAAAAGTGGAAGTGTTTCCCCTGTTTTGAAAATTTGAGGCACTTAGAGATTGAATCTCAAAAAAATCCACAATAGAAAATGTAGTGCTTGGAGTCTTATTTGCAAATATGTAATTTATTTCAATGCCGACATGGTAGAAAATACATTTTAGTACGCATGTTTAAAAACTCCTTTTTCAAAATGTGTGTTTCAGGACCGTACCGCACATGTGTACAACCACCCTATTTTGAAGTAAATAAATTAATTTTTGTGAATCCTTCTGGGGAAGGTACCTAATACATCAAAGATTGATGAGAATATTTTTGCTTTTTCTTTTATTGATTTTTTTTATTTTTTAATTGACTGTAAAGTACATTTTCAAAACCTCTGGTGTACAACCACCATAATTTGATGAAAAATTCACTTTTTTAAAATTTTTATTTTTATTTTGAAGAAAATTCTATTTACATTGATGTCATATAATTCATTTTTCTATTTTACTATGAAATATATATTTTTATAATCTATACAATATGAACTATAATGGGTTTTTGTTTCATCAAAAAATTCATTCGAGACGACCTCCAAAAAATTACAAGGAAAAATTTTTATATATCAATGCCTTAGCCATATTTTTCCAAGGCCAAGCATAGGCTTGGTGGGACAACTCCTGTCCCAAACCAAAAACTAAGGTGGAGGTACGGTTCCCACGCCTGGTTTTAAGAAACAAGCACCTGTTTTGTAAAATTCAAAAAATGGGTGCTCGTTCCTATTTGGAACGTTGAAATAGAAACGGGCACCCATCTCATAAATGGGTACCCATTTTTTAAATAACGGGCACCCATTTCATAAACAGACACCCCTTTTTTTAAATAACATGCACCCGTTTCATTTAAATAACGAGTGCCCATTTCTAAAAGATCTGTTGGAGACAAAAGAACAAAACAATGTGGGCCTGATCTCAATGATTGATGATTATTAAATCATTTTTAAGACATATCCATGTTGTAGAAAGAACAATTTGAGTCAAGGGTATGTGCAAGATCATGGTATACCAAGCTATGGCCTTAAGTGGCAATGAAAAATCAGAAAATTAGGGTTAGTCAACTTGACGTAAAAAGTTGAACATCTTATCAACCTTATGTGAAAAAGTTGTAAGAACATAATCTATACGAAATTCAATGTAGTTTCTAAACTACTAGCCCTTGTCTAAAAAACAATTAATCTAATTGTTCAATATTTTAGATTTCAATGCAGTAGTACAAAAAATTCAAGAAAAAGATAAAAAAGTACGTGTATGTCTGATCACCTTAATCATAATCAAATAATGATATATTTTCACAAGATTATAGATATAAGTAGTAGACTCATGCCCGGATGTGACGTATATTTTTTTGTAATTTTTTACCATATAAATAATTAATTATGAATTTTCTGCTACAACTTATTCAAAATAAAAAAACTCTCGTGTCTGATCACTTAACTAATTCTAAACTTTACAAAATTGCAAACTTTTTTTTCTTATAGTAGGCGAAGCATAGAATGTGATGCATGTTTCAAATTTCAAAAAGGTTAAACCGTTTGAAAGTTATAGTTGTTTTTCAATCAATTTGTCAATTAGGACTTTAGAGATAACTCAATTAGAAAATAAGTAATAATTACTTACTGAACTCAAATTCTGGAAGCAATTATATTGCTGGAAAGTTGATAATGTCTTTAAGAAACCCTTTTTGTTTCATCAATTTTGGGTGAAAAAAAGGTCGTCGGCTACATGGTCAAAGTCTGGAGATCAGAGGAAATATGGTGAACATGTCGTTTGGGTTGACCATCCATGTTTGGCATTGCAAAGCCAAAACCCAAAGAAAAAACCAAGCCTAATTGTATATCCAATAATATCATATATCCGATCATATTGGATATCTGATCATATCGTATATCTGATAATATTGAATATCTGATCATATCGGATATCCGATAACTCCTGCCCAAATTCAACATTTCAATTTCAACGCTCTTTTCAATTTTATGATTTTAGGCTTTTTTTCAATTTTATGATTTTATGTTTTTAGGTTATATATTATAAATTTCATTTTTTTTAATATGAATATTAGATGGTAATAGCATTAGTATTATATAATTATTTAAATATTATTATTCTATCATATAAATTACTATTATATTATTATTTATTTCTCTATTGTATAATAGTATAATATTAGTATTTATTATTTATTAATATTTATATTATAACAATGAGAGAGAGAGAGCTATTAATATTTATATAGTAAATTAATATTAATATTAATATTGTTAAAATATAATAGTAATGAAAAGTAAAATAAACATTCAAAATAAGACGAAAATGAAAAAGTTCAAGCCAAATTTGGGCAGGAGATATTGAATATCCGATAATATCTGATGTCCGATAATATCGAATATGTGATATTATCTAATATCCGATATGCTTTACTAGTATCCAAAAGAAAAAATTGATTCTCTTGGTCCCTGTCCAAGAAGTACATTTTCTGCAAAGAATATCACAGGAAATCAATTGTGAAAGACAAAAAACACTTTTTCACCCTTTCTGTTGGAATCACTATATTATCAAAGGTTTTTGCATCACCTTTTTGGTCTAACCATGGGGAGTAGTAGTCGTCGAAAGCATAAACGGAAGAGGATGCTCACAAATGAAGAGACTGAAGTGTATAGAGAAATAGATAGGGTTTCCCATTAGAACAAGAGACAAGGTATGTTAAATATTAATGAAGATGTAGGCATAGTCCCACCCTTAAATGTGGTTTCAAGTGAAGAAGAACATGAATTTGAAATGATTTATGACAATAATATTGAAAATAAGAATATAGGGATTGAAGATGAAAAAGTAGGTTTTGAAAATGAATACGTAGATGTGGACAATGAAAGTGTGGACATTGACAATGACAATCCACTAATTGAATATGAAGGAATTGACAATGATAATGGTGCACAAGAACCAAATCAACATTACACATCTCCAAATTATATGAGAAATGAAGTCCCTTGTGAGGAAGAAAGACAAACTTCAAACTTGAGACCTTCAAGAACAACAAAATGGTTACTTGAAATTGATTGAGCAAGACATTGGTTGAGAAATGTCAATTGTTTGTGCAGTTGTTAAAGATGCAGAAGATGAGACCTATTCTAGTCCAATTGAAGATTAGTGTGAACAAGAAAAAGGATAGGAATGCTATTATTGTGAGAAATATTTTTAGTTCTCTCAATTCCATTGGGAAGACTACCAAGTAAAAATACAAGAGAGCCGCTAGGAGGGTTATTACAACCTCCTTAGTAAGTCATCATTTGAGAAAGGCTCATTTGATGAGAAAAACTTGTATTGACTTGAACCTAAATCATAAAACTTTGGATAGAGTACTTGCAAGAAGAGAAAGACTTGATGTCCTCTTCAAAATGATACATGGTCTTATGGTGGGACAATTCCACACTGTGATAAGAAGCTTACCGATGGTTTGAAGGATCAAATTCAACTATTTTGGCAATCTATCTCAAGAGTGTCACCAAATGTGAAGGATGTCTTGAAGTTGAGAATTGGCATTCAAGACCACACCCCACATCCAAAACATTATTTGGAGGTGAGTCAAACAATGTTGTTCAAAAAAATTTGTGAGACACATCCAACATTGAAAATATCACAAAGAGATTTTGAAGCATTCAAGCCTTTTTTTTTGTGCCTCTTAAGATTCAAAATACTTGTTGTTACAAATATCATGTGGATTTTTCAATGCATCATGAATTGTTATGATCCATTCATTTTACTTTGCATACTAGTGAAATGTTGGAGGAGTGTGGTGCAAGTGCTCTTCCCAAATCATCAAGAGACTTGATAGATCATTTTTTATGTCCTAGAGATGATGGATGTTTCTTTTATAGACAAGATTGCTTAAATGACAAGTGGTCAGAGTGTGGTGGGCTAGTGAAGTTTGTTTGATGTTTTCATGAGGGCTGCGAACATGATTTTGGAAAGACAATTGTCCAAAAAATGGTATATGAAACCGTTAAATATACATTGAAAAGTGGAGGTGAAGGATCTAGATGTGAGTTGGTTACAAAAGAATGCAATGTAGCTGATTTTATTTGAGATTTCAGGAAGAATATTTTTTACAAGTATGCAAGGCATAGTCACAGGTCTTAGTGGTTGGATCAACAATTTAGGATTTGTAAGGACACTTTCTTGATTGACACTATTATACTGGTCATTGACTTTGCAAAGAACAATACATTGCAGCCCCAAAATGAGTTACAAGCTCAATATTACAATTCTATTTAGGTTGCTATTTTTGTGCACATAACATATAGACATCCCCCTGATAGTACAGAAGATGACCAAATGATAATTAGATAATACCATTTTTATATGAGCGATGATAGATCTCACTCTCACGAGTATGTCCAACATTGATTTGAAAATTATTTTGAGTGGGTGCGAGAAAATAATATTTCTATGGATAGACATCTCAATTGGTCAAATAATTGCATAGGTTGATTCGCAAATGCTCGTATGTTTTATTGGTTATGTAGAATGCATGTAGAGAGAGGTGTACCTCATATTTGGAGTTTTTTTTAGGTTGTTAATGGAAAAGGGGAGCATGATGGAGTAGGTGCATGTGTAAAGAGATTTCTAGTTAAGGAGTAATTGACGATTTCAGATTTAGAACTCCTTGATGCTCATTCTATTATTGATTGGTGTACTTCAGCATTGTAAAACCGTGAAAGATTCTTCAAAAAGGCATTCATTTCGAAGCTCAGATGCTAGTACATGGACCATTTGGACATGAGAGTTGGCTTGTTTTTTTTCTGAGGTGTCTTTAGTGTGATTGGGATCAGTGTGAGTCAAGTGAGTGGGTTGATACGTGGGTTCCACATTATCAAACTCCTTTATTTGGCACACTCTCTGTAATAAATGATGACATGGATTTTTCTCTTGACTACGACCATCTTTTAGATCTTATACAGCCAGGACATGTTTTTGCATTGGTTGCACCACAGGGAAATTATGAGAGATCATATTACTAGTTAGCACGTTGTGTACGAGGAAAGCAGATACTTGCTTGAGCCAATACATTCATTGTATTTTTCTACTTTATTTGTTTGAGCCAATAAAATTGGTTTTGTATGTGGGTTGTAAGTGTAGTTGGATACATATATGATAGATATAGGATATTGAGGTGTGCATTTGATTAGCCCTGATCTTTTATGACGTTAAACTTCACTATGCATTGGCTAGTCATGCTCTTTGGTTTGTTTAGTTACTTATACATTCATAATATTTTTTTCAACCTGTAAACTTATTTTTTTACTGTGTCTTTTGAATGCAAGGATTGGAATGTAGATGTCATTGAGTACCATGTGTTAAACTTATACACTTTAGGAGCGGAAATGACACTTACAATTTTGATATATAGTTGTGTATCTAAGATTTTGAAAAATTCTATATCTCAGACTTTTGATAACATTGATATATTTATTCATAATATGTTGTATCAATGATATACAATGATTTTGTATGAAAGGTGGTGTGTATAGTCCAACTTGTATAATGATGAAATACATGCAAGAATGCAAATATTTGACAAAAATTTCTTAAGGCTTTGTTTCAAATGTGTTAGATAAGATGTCTTATAAATTCTTGTACAATAAAATATAAGGCTTTGTTGAATGTGTTCAAATTAGTAAAGTATTTGATTTAAATAAATTGTGGTTTGTTTGTGCAAATGTGTGTTCAATCATTCACCTATGAATCCCACATAGTATCAAAACAATGTAGTACTAAGTCGGTGGTCATTTGTAGTTCTATCACGGTGGTCATTTGTAGCATAGACATTACATATACCAACTTCCTTACCCTTAACACTAAAGATAATCCAAACCACTCTTTGGGGCAAACAAATATTGTAGCACCCCCTTTTCATTTTTGATGAGAAGTAATGAAACATTTGGAGTCCTTCCAAATGCATTTAAGACTGATTTCCAGTGTAAAACCTATAGCCTTAAACCTTTTGCATCATGAAGTATCAATGTCATATCCATTGGTGTAGCCTTAATTCTTCAAGAGCCCAAACAAGTTGCAAATGAAATTTATTTACAATCCTCAACTTATCCAATTGGTCGCAAGCCCTAATTCATCCGTATAGATACGTACAATTGCAAAAAGTCATAGAATTACATGAAAAATTCATCCATATAGAACATTGTTTCCAGTTTTACTTCCAAATATCCCAAAGATCCTTGGAAATTAGTTGTATGATCAAATATTACTAGTTGGGGCAGCACTTTTCCCAAAAGGACAAGTCTTGAAACATTGGACAACTCTTCTAACTTAGGAAACCTTACTTTGGCTTAGAAGGGCTAATTGGGGCACTTAATGAAGGAAGTACCCTTAAAACCTTGGAATCCACCAATATAACACTTCGGATACCTTGGGGAACATGAGAGAACATCATTTCTCCATTTTTGGTTCTTGAAACAATACCCATCAAAAGTTATGGGGAATCAAGCATCTAGTCTATGCTTCTTTGTTAGTCACATACCACTAAAAATTCAAGAGCATCAAGAACCGTTCATTGTGGGACCAAAAAATCAGCTCCATTTGTCTAGTTAAATACTAGGGGAGACCTTTTTTTTCTCGCATAGCATCAAGAACGTTTCGGCGCATGTCGGACCGAAGTGTTCCCAAGGTGCACTAAGCCAAATTGGGCAGCAATTTTTGGAGATCCATATCTTGAACCTCGTGAGAGATATCAAAGATATATGAAGTGAAAAAGGACCATCTTGCGAAGGCCTAAAATTACATATCTTAGTTCTAGGAGATTCCGCTTAGATTCCATTTGGCGACCTGATCCCGGTTGGTGCAAAAAGTTGCATTGTTGCTCAGTTGAAAGTTGCTCAATGGTTCATCTTTCAAACCGTTCATCGTGGGACCAAACCATCAACTCCGTTGGTTCCATTTGGCTAGTAAACACTAGGGGAGACCTTTCTTTTCTTATGTAGCATCAAAAACATTTCGGCGCATGTCAGATCGAAGTGTTCCCAAGGTGCACTAAGCCAAATTGGGCAGCGATGTTTGGAGATCCATATCTCAGACCATGTGAGAGATATCAAAGATCCGTGAAGTACACAAGGACCATATTGGGAAGGCC
>MU225994.1:6080704-6140934 GCA_018584345.1 Thuja plicata
CTGAGCTCGGTAGACTCTGTCAACTGCCTTGCTGAACATTCTGAGCTCGGTAGACTCTGTCTAATGACTGATATGACATTTGTGTAACATCAAGGACAATACACAATTAAACAATTGTTTCCAACAACTTCATTGATCCTGTGGCTATAGGGGTCACTTCATGACCCTGATAGAGATCCAAGAGGAAATGAAGACATTTGAAGACTACAAGGACCTAAAAGGTCTCAAACAATTGTAATTTGGGGCATTAGTACCTTTGGAATGTAATGGAGTGCTAAAGAGTCAATGTAATGTAAAAGTGACATGATAAGGCAAATAGACCTACAAGGGTCATTATGTAATGGGAAAGGGAGTTAGTAGTATTTAATAGGTTTTATTAAATCAAAAGCATGTAATATGACTTGAATGGTCATAAGAATATTATAATAAGAGTATTAGGATACAATGGTGTCTAAATTGGTCATGAAGCCTTAAGGGATAATATGCAAGATCATAGGATATAAGGTCTAATAATGAATTATTGTCCTTAGGGGTAGTAGTAAGGTTTGGCTTATGGTTTTGAATTAATTTATCAAACATTTTGAAGTATATGGATTCATTATATGTATGGTTGTCGAGTTGATAACTTAGTTGTCAACTTTGACAACATTCTAAAACCTTTGTAATTGCTTAAGACATTCGGTTCCAACTGATTGTAGTTGGTTTGGAAGGAAGTTACAAACAGTTGGATGGTCTCATAAACGTGGAAAGAGTCCTATTTTTAGGGAGGGGGCCCAAGGAATGCAGACATGGTCGGGAGGATGAAGTTTGTAAGTTGGAATCAATACAAATAATACATTTTTCTTTGTAATTCTCTGTCTCTCCCGGTAACAGTCATATTGTTTAGTATTTTCAAAGGTGATTATGATTTCTATGTGATGAAATGTTGATTTACCATGTTGGGGCTGTGAGTTAAGATAATTTTTGTTTTTGAATCATCGCATTTGATTAAGTTTGGAGGAAGTTCTCTTCATTTTTGTAAAGACTGGTTAAAACCCCGATTGAGGGTAACCCGAGAGATTTAAAATGTGATTCTCTTTAGGATATACGTGGATCAGACCCTCTCATCTGGGAAGTGATGAGGTGGGTGTGTTTAGTAACTATCCCTATGTTGGTAGAAGACCATGCAGCAAGGAGGACGTGTCTTGAATGGAAGAGGAAAAGTAGTTTGTAAAGGATGAAGGTATGACTGTCATAAAAACTACAGTCTCGGTGCAGAAAGGATAACTTTTGTTTGCACCGTTGGATCCTTCTACGTTTTCGATATGTTGTAGATAACCTAGTTTTAGAGAGTCCCACCGAAGCGATTGGGCTAAAGTGTGCAGCTTAAAAAGTTATGATAGACAGAGTGCGGTACTGTCAAAGGTGGACAGTGGGTTATGAGTTTTGGTTTTAATTATAAAGATGAAGTGATCAAAGGTTGGGGGATGTTTCTATGTGGAGTCTAGTGGGTGGAAAGGATATTTGGGAGAGGTTATGACCATTGGGAGGTCTAAAAGGAACCATTAATTGAATGTGAGGGTTAGATGATTAGTTGGGGAATCTAGAAGTTGATCCAAGATAATGGAATCAGTTGGTTACATTGAAGGAAATTGTTTGATGTGAGAAGTTGTTCCTCACAAGAAACTTGAAGAATCAGTCCTGATTGAAAAGGGAAAATGTGTTGAACCACTATGCTCTGCATCAGATGGATTGAGAAAGATTTAAAGACTTTGAAGAAAATGCACATAGCAGATTGCAAGCTCGAGTAGACAAATGAGAGATGTGGAAGAACATACAAGGCATAAAAATCATTTTTATTGTTGCAACATGTGGAACTATTCAAGGCATGTTTTCTATTTCCAACAGTTCCTCTGGGATGTCGCCTCAAGCAATGAGAAAATTTGATTACAGAATGTGTGTGAAGCATGTTAGTTATTTGACTAAATGCCACCATGAAGTGTAGAAACAGAGAATGTACACAAGCTATTTTAGTTAAAGTCTCAAGAAAATACCAAAGCATAAACTACAGAACATTAAAATGTTTGATAAAATACATCAAAGGAATACACAAGCATAAACAAAGCATGTTGAACTATTTAAACAATGTAAACCAAGTATGTTGAATTATAATGTAAATAAGATATGCTGAACTTTTTGAACAATGTAAAGAAAAAATGTTGAACTTCTTTTAATAGAAATACAAGGTACGTTAATTATTTAATAGAATGATGTAAAGAGATTCATTACATTGACTGCAATGATTATAAACAAAGCATGCAAAGTACTTTTAGATCTATTCAAACATGGTGTAACATTAAAATAATAACATTAATCAAATGCCAACCAAATCTATAAAGAATCAAAGGTTGTCTCAATGGGCATGCCACATGTTTATGAATGAAGGAAATTGAAAACCAAATAAAAGGTTTAGTTATTCCAGCATCACAACAATGGAGTCTTTCAAATAAACACATGTAAAATAGATGTTAAATAACATAATGCATTTGACAAAATATTAATCAATTGCACTCCTATCTACCATGAATCTTGCAATCAACATTTTGGTGCTCTCAAAAGTATAGTGCACCAGATGGATAATGGAGAATGAAGATGTAGTATGAAAATAATACATACATACAATGCATGGAAAAGATATAATATGAAAATGAACATACATATATAAATACAATGCATTACAAAGACATTATGTGGAAAT
Organism: Thuja plicata; assembly: GCA_018584345.1. Taxonomy (NCBI): domain Eukaryota; kingdom Viridiplantae; phylum Streptophyta; class Pinopsida; order Cupressales; family Cupressaceae; genus Thuja; species Thuja plicata. The sequence continues at coordinate 6,083,442 of MU225994.1, forward strand.
AATACATAGATACAACACATGCCAAAGATATAATATGGAAATGATACATACATAGAACACATGACAAAGATAAAATAATCAGAAATGAACATGTAGATATGTATATATAAAATAGTTTTATACAAAATGTGGCACATGCCATCTCAAAATAATTTCAAAATCAACATATCTAGATACAATATGGCATATTGCATCTCAAAATGTGCCATATGGCATCTCAAAATAAGAAGTTAAACTACAAATGTTTCTAGGACATCCTATTCTACTGGTGGATGATCAAAGTGAAGTCTCTTCAAACTACTCTTTTGCTCTGATGGATCCTGCATTCAAACACAAAAGTGAAACCCCAAGTTAGATTACTTAATTTATATGGTTTCTACAAATAAAAATTTAAAATTTAAAATCATAGTCTACAATTATTATTATTATTATTATTATTATGATTAATATTATTTTTATTTTTTTAATTTTTTCCAACGGCTATGGGTGACCGCTCTGGAGGTAACGGCTATGGAGGAAAGGGTTATGGAGGTAATGGCTACGACGCCTATGGCCATGGAGATGCAGATCAAGGAGGCTGGGGTAATGGAGGAAATGGATCTGCTAGGTTAAGTATTAACGGTAGAGGCTACAATGGTTTTGGGTTTGGAGGTAACAGATCGGGAAATCAAATCTTGGGAGGAAGATGCTCGGGTAGTTGGGGGTTTGCAGATGAGGGTTCGGGAGATCATGGGATCGACAGTAATACTCAAGGAGGACGTAGACCAACAAAGCTTAGCAATGGTTCAAAAGGGTTTGGATACAGGAGACAAAGTCAACGGTTTAATCCTATGGGTAAAGAAGTAGGTCACAATCTAAGGAAGGCTTTTCAAATAGATAGGCCAGCTCAATACGGATGGCAACAAAATCGAAGAGCGGGCAGAGGCAGGCTCAACAACCAGGTGGGATGGATCCCTCCACACAAGAAAACAACACAGAATGAGGCTGGAAGATGGAATGGATGGGGCAGGGAGAACAGAGCACCCTTTAGGTGGAGGCAAGGAGGTTCCCTCACTCACCCACAAAATTTCACCTTTAAACAGATTGAAGGTAAATTTTGGCACCCAAAAACTGATAGCAATAAGGGCACAGTTATAGCACTAGCAACGAACATCCCTTCAACAGGAACAAAGGTAGATGATCTCCCCATTATTAGAGCTACTTCTTTGTTGATTAATAATGCACAGTGGAATGAATCGGTAATCATAATGCAAGAAAAGGCATTCTTCATGAAGTGGATGGGCCCTTGGCCCTCCATAGAAAAAATTCAAAAATGGATAGAGAGTAACTGGGGTCATCGATTTGAAATCAAAACTCTAACTAATGAGTTCCTTTTAATCATTATTCCCTCACAAAAGGATAAGGAATGGATTCTTAGGAGTGGGCCCTTTATCTTGGATGGGAAAGGTATCTATATTAGAGATTGGAAACCAAACTTCAATCCTGACAGAGAAGAAGTAGAAAATATTGTGGTGTGGTTGAAACTTCATAACCTCCCATGGGAATACAAAGATGAGGAAACACTAAAATGTATAGGGAATTGCTTAGGGACCTTCATACAAGTAGAGGAGGTAGTTGATGATAATGACCTATACATATACACCAAAGTGTTGATCAAGATTCAGAAATGCTATCAAATTCCTGACTATGTGGTTCTTGGGTCGGGACACAGTGAATGGAGATTAAGGATTGAGGTGGAGACCACAGATAAAAAACATGGGTCTCCAGAGGTAGCAAAAAAAGGAAAAAATTTAGAAATTGACAAATCCTTAGACTGGATCAAAGACATTGAAAGACAGAGAACAAGAATCCCAGAATGGTCTATAGGTTTTGAAGAAGAAATGATTGCCAGACAAGGGATAATGCACCAACCACAATTAGTTACTCATCTGGAACCTTCCAAGGATTTGGAGATGCAGAAGGAAAAAAATATAGACAATATTCATTTGCCACATATTGATAGTCCAAATTCTACTCAAATTGTCAAAGAGACCCCTTTCTCATCAGCCAACTTCCCTCCTATGGAAGAAGGCCCAATTATAGGAGTGGTGGGGGAAGGAGATTTGATTGTGCCTGACTCATGGGAGGAAGTAACACACACCCCCATAGCCAAGACAAATGCAGACATAGGTAGAGGCTCCAAACCGAAATCGCCATATGAAGGGAACTGTTTTGAGGCTACAAGAGACCAATTAATAGCAGTAATGGATAAGTTTTCTATGGGCTTCTGCAAAGACATACAAATTTCACCAATTAGAAATCTAGAACAAAGCATGAAGGATATGGAAAACAATGAAGAGATCAGCTAGAAAATAGATTCTGAATATGGAACTCATGAGGAAGAAGATGGTGAAGATAATTTAGGACTTAATGATCAAATTGCCATTGTGGAAGAAAGAACTATTAGTCAATCAGAGTCAAAGATAAAGAAACCAGATGTAAAAGAGAAACTACAAAGAGGGCGCAAATCAACTAAGGCTAAGTTTGCCATGGCTGAGAATGGTTCAGATCAGTCAAAATTGCTTAGGTGGGGAAGAGGATATCCCTCTTCCCGAAATCCATGAGGCTCCTATCATGGAATGTTAGGAGTTGCAATGCCCCTAACAAAGGGTGCTTGATCAAGAGATGTCTTGATCAAGCCCAACCAAATTTAGTTTTTTTTTAGGAAACAAAGCTTAGTGGAGAGGGTATTTCACAGTTTAAAAGAAAATTTGGAAGATGGAAAGGAATCTTTAGTGAAGTTAAAGGTGCATCCAAGGGATTGGGAATCCTTTGGAAAGAATCAAGTGTTGAGATCACGACTGTTGAGGAAGGGAAACATTGGCAATTAACCAAGGTTCTTTCTTACCAAATGAACACATGTTTTTTTGCTTTCAATATTTATGGCCCATGTCATCGGACAGAGAAATTACAATTATGGACAAACCTAACAAGGAACATTAATAAGGTGAAGGATAGCCTATTTGTATTCGGAGGAGACTTCAATGCAATTCTCTCCCCGATAGAGAAATTGGGAGGTAAAGGATGGATCAATCAGAGCCAAAAAGAATTTGTAGATTTCGTGAGCATTAATGAACTCCATGATGTAAACTTCCAAAATGGAACTTATACATGGACTAACAGAAGGTTGGGATTCACAAACATCGCTGAAAAGCTAGACAAATTTTTATTGGGTGGCGATTGGGATAATACTAAATGGTTGGGTCAAGCGGAAATATTACCTATAACCGGTTCTGACCACTTCCCAACTTGCTTAAGGCTACTAGAAGATGCATCTCTAGAAAGGGCACCATTCAGGTTCAAAAAAATGTGGCTCCGAGAGGAAGGTCTCTTGACATTAATAAATGAATGGTGCAAAAATGCCCCTAAACGATCAACGAACTGTGCCTTTATATTCTTCAAAAAACTCCAATTCTTAAAGGAAAACCTTAAAATCTGGAATAGGGAAGCTTTTAAAGATATCTTTAAAGAAAAATTCAATTTGGAGAATGAATTGGCAGCTTTAAATGAAATCATAGCTAAAGGAGGTATGGATAGTAATCTTTTTAATCAAGAAACAGAATTGAAGAAAAATTATAATGAAGTTTTAAACAGGGAGGAATTTTTTTGGAGACAAAAATCAAGGGAGCTTTGGCTGAAGGAAGGCGACAGAAATACTAAGTTCTTTCACAATTCAGTGAAAGGCAAAAGAACTTTAAATAAGATATTTAATGTAAAGGATGAACATGGCAATATCTTTGAAGGTGAACACATTAATAAAGTGACAGTAGACTAATTTTCAGGGATCTTTGCTAAACAACTAGGTTTGGTGGAAATGGACAATAACCTTCTGGAAGTTATTCCAACTTTGGTAACTACTGAGAAGAATAGTTTGCTAATGAAAACTATAAGTGAAGCTAAGGTTAAAAAGGCTCTTTTTAGTATGGGCAGTGATAAAGCCCCAGGTCCGGATGGATTTACAGCTTTGTTCTTCCAAAAGGCATGGAACATAGTGGAGAAAGATTTAAGAGATGTGGTTGAGGAATCTAGAAGAGGTGGTTTCATTTTCAAGGACTTTAATAACACCTTCCTAACTTTGATACCTAAGAAAGGGAAAAAAGAAAAGCTTGCTGATTTTTGACCTATTGCCCTATGCAACACAGTGTATAAATTTATAGCCAAGGTGATGGCAAACCACTTGAAATTAGTCTTGCCCACATTAATTTCAGCAGAGCAAAGTGGATTTGCTCCATGAAGATCTATTTATGAAGGAATTATAGTTGTGCATGAAGCCATCCACTCCACCAAATTGGGGAAATATTCAGGTATGATGATCAAACTAGACATCCAAAAAGCATATGATAATGTTAATAGATCTTTCTTATTACAGGTGTTGCACAAATTTGGGTTTGATGATAGATGGTGTGAATGGGTATTGAGTTGCATTGCTACTCCACGCTTCTCAATACTTATCAATGGCAGCCCACAAGGTTTTTTTGAAACTACAACGGGCATTAGGCAAGGTGACCCCCTCTCACCATTTTTTTTTATTATTCTTGTTGAGGTCTTAGGCTGAGCAATAAAAGCAGCAGGGGATCGGGGAGAATGGAAAGGGATCAAGGTAGCCCAAGGGCTAGATCCAATTACACATCTCCAATTTTTTGATGATACTTACCTCATGGGGGAAGCTTCGGCAAGAGAGGCCAGAGAAATTAAGGCCACTCTAGATAAATATAGCACAATCTCAAGTCAATTTATAAATTGGAACAGATATGAGGTGTTCTTCTTTAACACCTCTATCCCTATTCAACAGCATGTTCTTAGAATATTAGGAATGAAGGCAGGGATTCTACCAAACAGATATTTAGGAATACCACTCTTTGCTGGAGCCTCTAAGGAAAATCTATGGAAAGACTTGGTAGATAGCTGTGTCAAACGGTTAGATAGTTGGAAAGGTAAATGGCTCAACTATGCAGGATGGATTCTGATGTTACAATCTGTGATATCTGCAATCCCGATTTTCTCAATGAGTTGTTTAAAGATCCCCATCAAAGTTTTAAGATATATAGAGCAAAGGATGAGGAAATTTTTTTGGAATGGAGGACAGGAGGAGGATAAAATACCATTAGTAGCATGGGACACTATTTCTAAATCAAAGAAAAATGGTGGAACTGGGATAAGAAGGTGGCAGCTAATTAATAAAGCTTTAGGGGCAAAACTTATTTGGGAAATGTATACTAGACCATCACAGTTATGGGTTAGAATTCTCAAGGAAAAATACTTGGACAACATGGAAGATATCCGGATATTCACCATTCAGAACCCCATAAGAGGTTCTGCAATCTAGAACTTTACGCTAGAATGCAGGCCACTAATTTGTAACCACATTTCATGGCAGATTGGAGATGGAAAAAATGCTGCATTTTGGGAAGATTCTTGGAACGGAAACAGAGCTTTGACTAACATCAACAATTCGCTAGAATTGATGGCAAGCACAAAAAATTTATGGGGGAATAAAGTCTAAGATTACATGGAACAGTTTCAAGGCCCTTTGGGACTACAGTGGAAATGGAAGGAGATCAGTATTGAAGGTGGGCAAGAGCACAGCTGTAGGGATCTAAGAAATTATCTCAATAATTGCCCACTTCAGTTAACAGAAACAAAAGATAAAATTATTTGGAGTGCTAATAAAAGTGGGAGATACTCAGCCAAATTGGGATATAATTTACTGGCAAACAAGGAAACTACACATGAATGGCCTTATCGATTATGTTTGGATCAGGATTGCTTGCAAAAAGTGGGAGCCTTTGCATGGTTAGCTATTCAAGAAAGGATATTAACAATGGAAAGAAGGAAAAAGCATGGTTTTATTAGACCATCAAGGTGCACTTTGTGTTATAAGGCCATTGAAAATACAAATCACCTCTTTGCTCAATGTGAGTTTGCTCAACAATGTTGGGAAATGGTAAGATCAAAATTAAACTTTGTTAGGCCAATGTCGAGATCACTTATAGACATTTTTAAATGGTGGTGGGGAGATTAGAAGAAATCAACATTCTCAAAAATCTAGATAGTTTGTCCCTTAATTATCATATGGGAAATATGGAAGGAAAGGAATAGAAGAATCTTTCAGGATACTTTTGAAACACTTGAAAAGATCAAATCCAGGATAAACGCTTCCATTCAGGAAGTTATGAGCTCAGCTGTGGGAAAGCTTTATTCTAATATACCCTTTTCATCCTAGGACAAATATATACATAAACAATGGCCAGGTATAAGAGTCAGATATAAGAATGATGGAAGTTATGGGGGAAACATTAAATTGAGTAGAAAAGATGTAAAATGGTTCCCCCCAGATATCGGGTGGATAAAAATTAACTTTGATGGGTCCTCGAAAGGAAACCCAGGGATCTCTGGAGTAGGGGCTATAGCAAGAACTAGTGAAGGAAATATAATAGCAATGGCAGCTCAGAGAATTGGCTTTGGATCAAACAATATAGCTGAAGTACAGGCTGCCTTACTAGCGGTTAAGCTAGGTAAAAAACTTAGGGTGGAAAGACTACATTTAGAGGGAGAATCCCAGATAATTATTGAAGTAATCAAGAAAGAACACTCCTAGACCTGGTCTATTAATGGTATAATTTGAGAAGTGGTAAACCTTCTCCAATATTTAAAGGAATTCAAAATTAGTCACACTTTACGGGAGGGTAATAAAGAGGCTGACACAATAGCCAATTGGGCCATGAAAATGGATAATGATCATATTATAGTTGAAGACTTTACTCAAATCCTTTCGAAAAATGATAAGATGACATATCCAACAAGGGTGACATAAAATTGATAAAAGATGAGCATAGCTAATCATTACCGAGAAAGGTTAGTGGCAGATTGAAAGGACAAGGATGACGGAAGAAGTTTACGGGAACTTTCAAAAGGGGAATATTGAAGGACGGTAATTTATTACAGGAAGTGGTGGGTAGAAGGTTTATTCATGTCAAAGCGTGGGATTGCAAAGCTGGAAAGATTAAATATCATGCTTGAAAAGTTATTAACTTACATAGGCAGAGTAATATACCCTCTGCGCAAAAACAAGGCAGCGAATATTGACAAAAGCAAACAATGGAGGTGACTTTCTACGTTGATTCTGATAAAAAGATGAAAGCCTTCAAAGGCCCCGCGATTTATGAGAGAGTTAAGGGCTTGTTAAAAATCAAGTCACTTAAAATGGTGGAGGCAGTGTTTGAGGTTATTGGGGAACAATTTCAGGGGTGAAGGATTAAGCGCCGAACAAATTTGGATGTAATAGTTGTTATCATTACATGGGGGCTCGAAATTGGCGAGGAGATTGATGAAGTCAAATGGATTATCAGGGAGCTGTTTGAAGATGACATGCTAAGAGAGCTTGATTCTGTGCTAGAATGGTCTATTCCAGGCATTGGTCAGGATTACTTAGAGTGCTTTGTGGAAGCTGATGATGCGCATCGCTATGGTTTGGTCCCCTTTCTTAGGTGGCACCTGCAAGAAGACAAGCCCTTGATGATAAAAAGGGAAAATGTAGGTTGGAAAAAAGTTAAGGAGGAAATGGAGGTGCAGAAGTGGGTGGAGGAGGAACAGATGCTATTCATAGTGAAGGTGGTGCAAAAGAAAAAATTCTCTTAAAATGGGCGTAAAAGGAAGAACTTTGCATAGGCAAAGTTAAAGGGAATCCAAAATTTTATGTTTTAGAGATTTTGTGGAATTTTGAACGTGACCTTATGCAAAAAATGTAGTTGAAGAAGGGCCTCAGGGAAAGAAGGGACAAAGAAGTTCAAGCTTCAAGGCCACAGGATGGAATGAAGAAAGAATCTACTCGATGATGCAAAGTGTGGCACAGGCAACCCATTCCCTCCTTGGTAAATAGTTAAGCTAATTGTAGGCCACGGGCCATAATATGTAATAATTTAGGATAGTTTATGAATTCTAGTTCGTGCTAAAAGGAGTTAAGAATAGTATAGTAGTAATTGTAAAGGAGCAGAGACTCCTAAGTATATTTTTCATAGCAAGCTGATTTACTGTTAAAAGATGCATATGTAATCTCATTTTATTATCAATTAAAATACTCATTATTACCGATCAAAAAATAAATAAAATATTTTTAAAAAAAAATTGAACTCTCATGTACCTCACCTCTCTGTCTCCTCATGCAGTTAGGATACCTAATATATGTCCTTGGTAGTGAAGGGAAAATGCCACCAATGTTGACTCTAACCTGTATATATGTTTGCGAACATGAGATTGATCTACGACTTATACTATTTAATGTTAAATCTTTGGTAGCAAATACATGTTTCAAAGATAACTGAATTAACATTAAAACTTACCTGTGTTGAACTTTCTTCGGGAATGTAGGTTGGGTCATCAATGATACAAACCCTTGGCGTGGTACCTCCCTCAAACTAGGGGTGACCTACAGAAGTCAAATAGATACTTCATACAATCATGACTTGATCATATTAAATATATACCTGATAGTAAAATACACACAAATAAATTTAGAAATATATGTATTGTGGGGCTATCACTATGAATTGACATGCACGTGACTCTATCATGGCAAATCGGTCTCACGACATCATTAAACACCACCCTCTGTCAAATAAAACATGTAATTAAAAATGAGTACACACAAGTGACAAGTATACATGTATGCATAGACAATCTAAAATAATTAATTACCTTTCCCTTGTCAACACCAGATACCTAAACCCCCTCACATTGCCCCCCAGTGGCAACTGGTGAAACCTGCATCAGTATGTAATAAGATGATCATAAAAATTAGAAAACACATGTATATACTATTATAATAAAAGGAAACCAATGAGTACATTAAAACATATGTACCGTGGAAGTGTCAAGGCCAAATAAAATGGCCAAAACCATGGACCCCTCCACCTGTACCATCTCATCCTTTGTCATCAAATAGACATAAATGAAACACATAAAAAAAAGTGGGCAATCATTATAAGAAAATTCTATTAAAAATACGAACGTTTAAAATTAAATATAATGTAACAAGTTAACTGTTTACTCTTACCATAATAGGAGTCCATGGCTCTGTATGCCCCTGATGCACATATCCATGGGGTGCTTCAGTGCATGTAGTGTGTTGTGTAGTATTGTCCACCTCGAAGACATAGTTATATGCATCACTATCATTCAGGAGACCCAAGCACATATTCTTGCACATAACACAAGTATGGGGCACACAAACATGTGAGCTCATGGAAATGTGGAAGGGCTAGAAGCATCAGCATGAGGAGGCAACAATATCGAACTCTACCTAAATAGTAGATCACTCATGGTGTGAATGGCTTGAATAGTCTGTGAGCCGGCCTCAGCAATAATATCAAGATGTTTCACTGTAGGAGGTGGTAAAATCTTAGGAGGGGGGACATATGTGTGGGATTTCACCCACTATGCCCCTGGCCTATCCTGAGGAGTGCCTAATCCTATGCCCTGGTTCTGTCTCATGCTCCAATAATTTACCTTGTGACCAAGTACAAATCTAGCATACAATTTTCTTATGAAATAGAATTGGACATCCAAATTATTGTGGGGTGGCCCATCAAAACCCATCCACCAGTGATCCCAAAATTTGTCACGTATTGCATCATTTGTGCACCATTTAATTAACAACTTGGTTTTTTTAGGGTCCACGTTTAAACTAGTTTTGGGATCAACAAAAATGTTACATGTGTCATGTTTTGTTATATTGAGATCCATAACTTGATCATAGTCAAGCCCATCATCAAACTGGGTGTGCATGGATTCGCGCCAAATAAGTGCAGCATTATGTTGCTTTGAGATTTTCTCCATGCTTTCAATAATGGAGTTCAAAGGGAAAACATGGGGCGCAATGTGGGGATATTCGCATATGTGGTCTGATATCCTCTAAGCTGATTTAGATTGTCTCCTATGAGATCCTATAATGGTCGAGGATTTGAGACTGGTTGGTCTTTTGAAGGTGGGGGATTGTTTTGAGGTGGTTCTGGATTGTCCACAAACTCATTGGGAGGGTTTTCTGATTGGTTTGAATCCATGTTTGGTTTAAAAACAATAAATAATAAAGAATATCAATTTTAACCCTAGTTTTTATCATTTCAACCCTAGTTTATAATCAATTTTAAAAAACAATAAACATATCATTTCAACCCTAGTTTTTTTTTTTAAACTACAAATTTCAATTCAAAAACCAAAAACAATAATGAAACTTATAAATTTAACTTAACATTTTACTGTAGCAAATCGGATATATGATCTCTAATGGATATATGATATGCTTTCTTGGATGCTTCAATGTTTTCACAATGAAAATGTTGAATGCAGCCGTGGGCAATAATATATTGTCACTAATGAATATTGGATATCTGATAATGATTTAACTTTGGATTTTGGCTTGGCTAGGTGTACTGACACCCAAGCCTACTAAAAAGTCAACAAACTTTTGGGTACACTTTTGGACGAGTGAAACGCTCATTTTTTCACATCGCTAGTTTTTGGCATACCATGATCCTACACACACCCTCAACATTCTCTTTTCTTGTCTTGTTTTGGATCTGAAATAAAGGGAATAATTTGAATTTAAATTTTGGTGCAAACATGGGATCAAAGCAACGCAAAAAGAGGCAAAAAAAGGTTCTGACAACTAATGAGGTTGCAACAAATAGAGAGGAGGCAAAATGACAATGAGATAAAAGAGAAAGATTTCAAAACATGGATAATTTTGGTGAATCGAGTTCAACAATCATTTTAGAAGAGGAGAACAATGAGGACACTATGATGGATGTAGAGGTTGAAGAAGAAAATACAATAGGAGAAAATTAAGGTGCATTTTCTAATCAAGTGTTGGATACAGGTATGTCTTCACAACCAAATGAAACTTATTATGATAAACAACTTGATCTTTTTGTAGAAGCGGGTTACTCTTTAAATCATTTATATTTTCTTCCTAAAAATAGAGTAACAAATTATATTGCAGATCAAACACCACAAATTAGTGATGTTAATCATAATGATAAAGGAGCTGAATGTCAAGCCCCAATTGAATGAGAAATTCAAACCCCAATTGAAATTGACAATCAAATGACAATTAAGATCAACAATGTGGATTTAGACATAGAAACACCAATTAAGAAAGAAACCCCTTTTTATTGATAATGAAATGAATGAATATTTTTAAATTAAAAGTGATGTGCTAGATAATCTGTGTGGTTTGTTTTCATGGAGACAAATTAGGACACACGCGACTAGATTTTTTAGACAATTTTTTTATAGTAATAAATTTGGGTTTAAATGTCAACTAATGTTACAACTAATTAAAATGACTAAAATGTGAAAAGTGATGAAGAGGTTAGGCATTTATGCGAAATCCAAGAAGAAGGATGATTCTCTTAAACAAGTTGTATCAAATTTTCTAGTGTCTTTGACACAATTGGAAAGAAAAGTCATTCTAAAAATAGGATGCAGCACGACGATCAATAACTGCAGCTTTAGTAAAAAAAACTACTTCTGATAAAATAATGATGACAAACATTAGTGGATATCTTAATATTCATCATAAAACTTTAGCAAGAGTTGTAAAGAGAAGAGTTAACTTTGAAAGTGGTCCAACAAACTATTTGTGGAGCTTTAGTGGCAGACTCCTGAGGTCTGACATGAAACTTACTGGTGAAGTCAAAACTTTGATTGAAAATTTTTGGCACAATAATACAAGAGTATCACCTAATGCAAGAGATGTTCTTAAATTAAGAGTCAGCTCAAAAATTTGTGATTCACATCCAAAACGCCTTTTGGATATGACTCAAACTGAATTGTATAAAAAAAATTGGATGTTAAGGTGTTAACTATTAGTATTAGTCAAAGATATTTTTGAAAAATGTAAACCATGGTATGTAAGGATTAACAAGGAAAGAGTAACGTGTTGTTGCAAAATTCATGTTCAATTTTGTTATCATTATGATGTATTTCGATCTTTACGTTCTACCATGCATACTAATGAAATGTTGTAGGAATGTGTTATAAATAAACCACCTCAAACTGTAAAAGAGTTTATATCAGGTTTATTTTGTAACCCACATAATGAGCATTTTTTTCTTTTGAATGCATTTGTTTCTAATGTATGTGATGTATGTGGCAATCTTGAATTTTTAGATGAATATTTTCATGAAAATCTTTCAATTGATTTTGGACATCAATTAGTTGATGTAAAATGATTTAAAACTATTGAGTATCCATTGAAGGATGGAAAGGTTGGAAAATAGTGAGATCAAATTACAGAAAAATTTAGTGTTCATGCATTTATGAATGAATTCAAGAGTAAGGTTGTACCTAAATATGTGAAACACTCTCAAAATGCTATATGGCTTGATGGATAGTTTCTCATATGCAAGAATACATTTCCAATTGGTAGTATACTTTCATTTGTTGACTTTGCAGAGAACTACACACTTGCACCACAAGATGAGATCCAACCAAAATATTATAATTCATTGCAAGTAACAATGTTTGTTCAGATTGTCTATAGGCATGCACCTGATAGTACAGAAGAGTATTGAAGAATTTTGAGAGAGTACCATTTCTATATGAGTGATAATAAATTACACTCATCAGATTTTGTTCAATATTTCTTTAGGAACTTTTATGAGAATTTAAGGGAGAGAGAAATTCATATAACACAACATCTAATATGGTCAGAGAATTGCACAGGGCAATTCAAGAATGCTAGAATGTTTTATTAGTTGAGTAGGACACATAAGAAAATTAATGTTCAACATATTTGGAATTTCTTTTTATCCTGTACATAGTAAAGGACAACATGATGGTGTCGATGCATGTGTTAAGAGAGTCCTTTGTAGAGAGCATCTCAAATTTGAAGAAAAAGCAAAATTTAAAGATGCGCGTACAATTGTTGAGTGGTGTAAAACAAGTTTGTCTACAAAATCAATTCAGAACTCTACAATCAGGTGTTTCTTCGAGATAGTTGAAGATAATGATATCTTTTCAAGATATTATTGTGATACAATCAGTGGGTGTGTTAAATGGCATTCATTTAGGAGTTCTAATTCTAACACTTGGACTATATGGACGAGGGAGCTTGCATGTTTTTGTCAATTCTATGTTGCAAGTGAATGAGAAGAATGTGAGAATATGGAATGGTTTGTAGAATGGAAACATAAATCCTTAACACCTAGTGAGCCACAAAATAAAGATGATGTAAGAAATCAAGATCTAAATCATGCATTTGCATCAGAAGATTACGATCGTGTTTCAGACCTCATACAACCTGGTAATTTAATTCAATTTCTTGTAAAACTTTAAACTATATTATTAATGCATTTCATATGATTTATTATTGTATTCGAATTAAACTTCTAAGAATTTTTATTTATACATGTACATATTTGTTTTGCAATACATGTGTATGTTGTTGTTGCACCTGAGGATAATGAAGAGCATACTGATTATTGGCTAGCTCAATGTGTAGAACCTAATAAAAATTTGATGTTTCATGAAGTATATGATGATGGTTTTCAGTATCCAATTGGGTTTGTTGTGGTTGTTGGTACATGGCTACACAAATACCTAACAAGAAGGAATAGTTTGCCAGCTTTTGAAGACTACCAATCAGAAAAGAAGATTATACACTATTCTCATTTGGTAGTGGCAACAAATATCAAATTGGGAAGATACAAAGGGAGACCTGCTAATAAAATATTATGGACACTTTCAATGGAAGAGCATGAGGCAATCATAGATGCATTGCAGAAAAGAGAGGATGATGATGGTAAATTAGGTTGAATCAAATTTATACATGTAAGTGTTTATTAATTATTTTATTATTATATGTAGTTCTATGTGTAGATGTCTTCTTTCAAGTCTCATATGCAGAGATCTAATTACTTTGGTTTTCAGGTGTCAAGTATCACTGGACAACATAGATGTTAGACAACTTGTGCATTTTAAAATTTTTGGCTAATCAAAGTTGTAATACTAGGTGAGTTGAATTCATTTATTTAACTTTTGGATCCTATAAATGAAATTTATATTTAAATACATATTTTCTAACATTTCAACATTCATTTTTATAATGCAGGACCTCTAGAAGAACATAGACATGAACTATTTATGTAGTTCAATGCACACTTATATTCGTCCAATTTTGGTTTTATAAAACACATGAGCTCAATTTTATTCATGTCCAATTTTGTTTTAAATATAATTTCAATGCATAGTTGTATAGTCCTATACATTCACTAATGGATAATGATATAGTTATTTGTACATCCATATGGCATAGTTGAAATTAATATGTCATGGTTAGATAGCTGATATTTTTATAGTTAATCTTGAAGTCAATATTAGTTACATCTATATTATTTCATGTCAATTATATTTAATAAGTTATTTGATTAATGATAGTTTTAAAATCAATTGCTCTTGTCAATTACATGAATAAATAACTACTATTAATGATAAAATTATAATTGATATAATTTAAATATAATTGAATAGTTATTTGTATGTACCCATATTTCATAGTTCAAGTTTTAATATGCCATGGTTAGAAAGATGATATTTTTATAGTTAATCTTGAAGTCAATATTAGTTACATTTATATTGTTTCATGTCAACTAAAATAAATTGCTTTTGTCGATTACATGAAGAAATAACTACTATTAATGATAAAATTGCAATTGATATTTAGATAAACTCATATATATCTAGATTCAAACCACAAGTCCAAATAATATGATAACAAGTCTTGATAATATATGATAACAAGTCCTGATAACACAAGTCCAAATAACGTTGTGTGCCATCATATAATAACATAACAAGGTCTAACATGTGACAAAAAAGAGTGAAATAATGTATGTAACACATATAATCTAGCTCTTCTAGTCTAGCTGATCTGTAGTCCTCTTCACTCCACGTGAAGGTGACTGGGATGCACCATCATGTTGTGTCTTCTCCTGAGTGCCCTTGTCCTCCTGTACATTTTTAAACTTGATCGCATCAGAACACCATGTGTGTTTAATTCAAATGACTTGCGTAATTCACTTAAAAATTAAAATTAATATTAGTAAACATTTCAAATTTTACCAGGCATCCATGCTCAGTAATGCCCTTGGTGGGACAAGGAGGTCCTCGCTTAGCAACATCAGAAGTAGATGCAGTCAAGTCCTATAAAAAAGAGTGAAATAATGTATAATTCAAATGAATTGCATAATTCACTTAACTATTAAAATTAATATTAATGAATGTATTTAAAATTTTACCTTGCATCCATACGGTGTAATGCCCTCAATGGGACAAGGAGGTCCTCTCTCAACAACATCAAAAGTTGATGCAGTCAAGTCCGTTAGAAACAAACATTACAAAATTTTGATAATCGCTCATGGACCTATAAAAGACAGGTACACAATAGACAATGCAAAATTAATTTTATTCATGACCTCAAAGGACAATGTCGATGCTTGTATTTGGCTCAATCGTGTAGCCATGCCAAGATTCATGGTGGTGTCCACCTGACCAACATATTTAAATCATTAATTAAAAATTTGTATATACATAAATTTTGATCTATCTTTAACTTGACTATAAATTTATTGAACATAAGAATTTCATTAGATGTCTGACGCATAGCCAATGTCATTGATGAGTCTGGACGTAAATGTGATGCAATATGAGACAATCCAAAATCCTACAATTGCAAAAACATAAGCACGAATAAAAGTTGTACATAAATTAGTAAGAATATAAACACTTAAAATTAATGAATGTAAAACATACTACGGGTATATGAGGCTAAGTTTCAGTGACCGGTGGGGCAAAGCACAAAGAACTGCAAACCTCAGTATTACATGAAGCACCCTACAAAATTGCAAAAAAAATATCAAACACATCATAAATTCAAGTTATAGTTGTTTAAATTTTAAATGTACTTATTTATGTATCTAGATCAAAGTGCATACCGTGAACAGGTGGTCGAGATCTCAAGGTGTGGAGGTGATATGATGATGGTCACTGAATGACCCAATGTCAACCCTCTTCTTTTCACCAAAAATCCAATGTTATGGTTGATATGTGTATAAATATGGAATTTAATATTGTACTATAGTTAAATAATTAAATTACCTCTGCGGGATGATCATCGTCTGCACAGATAAAATCAACATATGATGTGATATCATCTCCAACATCACCCTATACGCCACCATCAACATCATCATATCCACCATGGGCGTCACCATCACTGTCAAGCTCACATTGGGGACCCCTGCATATATCCTTGTAGATAAGATGATGAGAGGATGAGGGAGGTAGATGGAAGCTAGGATGATGGGTGGATGAGGTCGGGGAGATAGAAGCTAGCATGATGGATGGATGGATGAGGTTGAAAAAGGGAGGTGGAGGGATTATATGGAAGGAAGGATGGGTAGATAAAGGATAGGTCGACGAAAATTGTGATGGGGAAATGGATTCCAATAGGTGCCCAAAAGCATGTATACATGGTGGCCTTTATTTTGTTTGATCAAAATCAAAAAGAGGATGGAGGAGGGTGAAAAGGATAAGATGGGATAGGTATGAGATGGTGGATGGATATATAGGATACTCTATAAGAAATTTCCCAGAAGTGAGGAGAGGAACTGGATGGAGGGATTACACATGATGCCTGTTTGCCAGGTTTTCATCATAGTACTTGTCCAAGGTGCCTATTTACCAAGTTTTCACCATTGTATGCTTATTTATCTTTACTTTTTTTTTCTTTTTTTTAGCTGATTTTATGGATGGAATGGTAAGGAGGAGATAGATGGAGGACTCAAGCATCAAGCTCAATACCAAGGTAATAGGAACCCCTTTGGAGTGATCGCTAGATGTTGGTAAAACATTATTTGGGATGAGTAGCTTTATGCAATGACATGGATGAGATGGTGAGGATGGGGGGTATATGTGGGGTTAGGGATATGGTGGTGGGGAGTTTTTGGATGAAATGATGAAAAGTGAGTGTGATAGGGGGATGTTGTCAGGACCAACATTGGCACATGTTGTGAAGTGTGCAAAAGGAGTGGATGGGAAGTGGATGGTATATGGGGATATGATGGAGGAGTTATGGTAGGGATTTTTGGGACATAGGAACCCAAAATAGATTTAGGTGATGGTGGAGAGGAATGCGGAAGTGGAGGATTAGAAACTTTGGATGCCATCATGGATTTTTCTTTTAGATGCATTCCATCTTTTTTCTTAGGGATCCACATAGTATTTTCTTTTTCTTTGGTGGCCCTTTGCATCCAATCGGATGTAGTGCATTTTTTGATTGAATTTTTCTTTTCTTGAGCATGTCTTTTGAAGTGGACATGGAAATCTTTAGATTGTGGATCTTTAGCTTTATGCATTTTTAATTTGGCATCCAAATTGTAGTGAGCTGCATTGGAGGGAATATAAGAAGTTGTATGAGATGGAGGAAATATAGATGGGGTGATGGAGGTAGGATAGTGGATGGGGCATGCGGGTATGTGCCTTTGTTGATACTAAATGGGAATGTAGGGGGTGGGATTTTTAACATGGGGTTGGTAGATGAAGGGATCAATAGGATAAGATGTGGGATAGGGATTTGGGATATAAGGGCCCAAAATGGATTTAGTATGTGGATGATATGCAATGGTTGATTTTGGGACATAGGGACCCAAAATGGATTTAGAGGATGAAGGAGGGATATGGTAGGTTTTCTTGGGTTGTAATGATGGAGGAGGGGGGTGGCACTAAATTTTTTGGAGGAACAATGGGAAGATGAAATGGTGGGTTTGACAACACACTTGGACTTTGCATTAGTTGCACCAACATTTTTGGATGAAGGGCCTTGAGATGTGTAACCAAGACTACAAGATGGTGGATGTTCTTTTACAGGGATGGGCTCCAGTGTACCTTTCTCATTTAGGCCTAATCCTTTTCCTTGATAATTCCCTTTTTTAGCATCTAATCTAAGATGGGGTACTTCTCTCTTAGGGAACAAGATACAAGTCCATTATCAGGAGGATTGTAAATGGTGGACATGAAATTTATTTCTTCTGCTTCAAGTGGACCACCATGGATGAATGTAAGTGGACCAAGGGGACACAGTGATGGTGGTGGGATAGTTTGGATTGGAGGCGATAAAGGATCATTGAGTGGAGGAGATGGGATGTTGTGACTTTGACTCAGATATGGGAATGTAATGGATCATGAGATGGACTAGGTAGAATGGTGGGGTTTTGATTTGAAGGGGTGGATAGAAATGGATCATGAGATGGATTTGATGAAAATTTTGGTTGAGAAAACAAAATAAGATAAGGAAATGAAGATGAGAATGTGATCATAGTTGATTAAAAGTTCACAAGAAAGATGAAGGAAAAACCCCCCTCAAACTCATAATGTAGCCTAAAAATGAAAACTAACATGAGGTGTAACAATGCAAGCTACATGAAAATGCAAAGGTGTACTTGCAATAGAGAAACTATAACATAGGACTTTGTGTTCATCATTCATGAGAGAATGTTAAGGAACTTATTTTCATCATTGGGCCATTATTAATGGACATCAGAAAATCACACAATCATCACTAGTCAAAAGCGCAACTATGAAGATATGAATGCGATTTATATCAGATTGAAATGTGGAAAGATTATAACATAAGCATCAAAGACATAAAGGTCAAGATGAATTCATTGTTATCTTACCCAATTTAATGTATCAAAACCACGCTCGCATCAAGGCATAGAGGCCAGGATGACCAGAAGAACGGTTGTGCAAAAATAGTCAAGGATGAAGCCTCAAATTTCCTAAGTGTGTCAAGAGAACAACAAGAGACACTTAAGAGTTTCAAGACCACACCCACAAGCAGAAAGAAGATAAAAACATGCCCCATACCCTAAGTCCTCTAGCTATGCATCACAGAGAGACTTATTAGACAATGACACTCAACGAAAATAAATAACAGTTCACACACAAAGAAAATATCATGACATAGCTCAAGCATTAAGTGTTGTGTTTAAAAATTTAAGTGTGTTAACTGATACTGAGTTCTGAGGATAAGGATCGAATTCTTGCAAGCAGGCAAGACCACATGAAAAAATTGGGTAAAACCAAACCGATAAGTGTTAAAAAACACTCGATGTCAGGGGTTGTATTGAAAAATACAGTTGGGGTGGTATTGAAAAACACCATTTGTGAGGTGTCCTAAAGAATAACGCATCCAAGAGACCAAATCTAACACAGTTATGCCCCCTAGACAAAGTCAAAGACCAATTCCAAACCAAGGCAACAAGGACAAGGCATGATGGAGAAAGCCTAAGTGTTAAGGGCACGCGCTAAAAAAAATAGGGGTGCAAAGGCCTCAAGTAGCGCTTGTTTCCAAGTTTTCACTACTTGGATTACAATTTTTTAATTTTTTCTTCTTTTTTCCAAGACTTTTAATAAATTTTTTTGAATTTTTGCTACCAAGGCGCCTGTTTCCAGGTTTTCACCAAGGCACTTTTTCTATTTTTTTGAATTTTTTGAATTTTTTGATTTCTTTTTATATTTTTGGAATATATAATTTTTTTTGGAGATACATCAAAGTGCATATTGCTAGGTTTTCACTAAGATGATCATTTTTTCAAGATATTTTTTGATTTTTAGAATTTTTGACAATATATCATTTTTTTGGATTTTTTCAGGATCAATAATTATGTACAAAGGATGCCCCCAGATAGAATGGGCATCATGGATATAACTTCTTCAGATGCAAGACATTGATAGGATCAGGGAGCTGCTCTCCCTCTGCTATAGATATTAAATTAGCACCTATCCCAAAGCTATTGTAATGATGTAAGGTCCAAGCCAATTAGGTTCAAATTTGCCCTTTTGATCTCTATGTTGTTGATTCTTGGGATTTTCACATAGGACAAGATCTCCTACTTGGAATTCTCTAGGGCAAACCTTTTTGTTGAAGTCTTTGGACATGTGCTTTTGATAAACCCTCATATGGTCAAATGATGCTTGACATTTCTCATCTAGAAGTTCTAACTCTTGAAGTCTCATGGCGCGGTAGTCTTCATCTGTAACTAGACCTTTGAGGGAAACTCTAAGTGAAGGAATCTCAACCTCCAAAGGTATCACTGCTTCAATGCCATATGCAAGGGAAAAAGGAGTAGCCCCAGTAGGAGTACAAATACTCATTCTATAGGCCGACAAAGACGTATTTATCTGTAAGTGCCAATCTCTTCCATTCTTACAAACTGTTCTATGTAAGATTTTAAGAATGGTTTTTTTTATGCCTCTGCTTGACCATTTCCTTGTGGGAAGTAAATGGAGGACCAATGTTGTTTAATCTTGTCCTTATTTTTGAACTGGCCTCTATTGTCAATGATAATCTTGGAAGGCACTCAATATTGACAGATGTTATGGTTTAGAATGAATAGAGAGATTGTCTTGCCTGAGGCAATAGAAAGTGGGACAAATTCTACCCATTTAGTGAAGTAATCAGTAGCAGTGATAATAAACTTGTGTCCACCTGATGAGTTGGGATGAATCTGCCCAGCAAGGTAAAAGGCCCAGCACTGAAATGACCAATGAGATATAGAAGGAATGAGCTCCCTGCCTAGAGCATGTATCAGGTTACCATGTTTTTGACACTTTTCACATGACTTTGCAAAAGCCACTACATTAATCTACATCGTAGGCCAATATTACCCTACCTTAAGAAACCTTCAGGCCATGGAAAGACCATTGGAATGTCCCCCATAGATACCCTCATGGATGTCAACTAATGCTTGGTCAGATTATTTCTTTTCTAATCATCTAAGAAGTGTTCCATCTAGACCCCTCCTATACAAATCACCAGCGATAAGGGAATAGTGAGAGGCATTTTGGGTAAGGGTTCTGCATTCAAATCGGTTAAAGGTTTCAGGAATAATGTCATCATGAAGGTATGAGTAAATGGTACCATAATGTGATGACTCATGACCAACAATGGTAAAAATGACATGGCTTTCTTGCGAGTCGTAGATAGGGTGATGTAGCTCTTCCACCAGGAATTCAAATCTTGATTCATGTTTCTCTAAGTAAAGGAGTGAAGCAATTGTAGCCATAGCATCAGCTACTTTGTTTTCTTCTCTAGAGATTTGCTAAAACGTGACAAATGTGAAGTAGTGTTTCAAGGAAACAACCATTTGCTTTTAAGGTACCATTTTCTCATTTTTTTTTTTTATTCATCATTAACTTGGTTGATTATCAACTGTGAATCCCCATAGATGTGTAACTCTGTGATTCTCTATTCTACGGCCATCTTAAGTCCATTTTTTAAAGGTTCATACTTAGCAATGTTGTTTGTATATGGGAATAATAGTTTATAAGACTTAGGGATCATGTACCCATGAGGAGAAACAAACAACACACCAGCTCCTAAACTATTTTGCATAAAGGATCAATCAAAGAACATCTTCCATGTTCTTTTAGTCATATACATGAGGTACTCATTTGGGAAGTCAACTTGAATAGGTGCATTATCTTGTATTGGGAAATCAGCCAATTGACCTGCTATGGCTTGTCCTTTGATTGCTTTACGCTCAATGTACTTGCTACCCAAAATTTCCTATCTTATACAAATTTGGACATATGTGGGGAAAATGAGGCTCCCACAAGGGTTGAGCTCAGCCTGTGAGAAAAATATTTAATTTTCTGGTCTTGGTTATGTCTTCTGCAACATTTTCTACCCACTGGTCTACCTTGTCCATGCAAAAAATTCCTAAGTGTGAAAAAACCCTATGTGAATTTGATATAACCCTAGCTCGGCCAATGCCTTTTCTATTTTCTCATTACCTTTTCTGGATGACTTAAGTTTCCTTTAATTCATGTGTGTATTTTACTTTGCCTTTAATCTCCTATTCGCAAAAAGGAAACAACATATTTTGTTTTATCTAGCGACCCCAAGACTTCCTTTAGTCTTATAGTCTCGTAATGAGAAAGCATATTCCATTTTGATCTGGAGACTCAGCGATAGTCGTTGGATCATATTCAATCTAAAGGTAGTCACCAGATCTCCAAATGTGACACAAGGTAAAAAAAAGGTATGGAGACCTCGTGACTGAATGTGTTTTGTGGCCACAAGTGTAACCTGAGTTCGAGCAGGATCAAGTTAATGCCCTTCATTCAGGTGATCTCATGAAGAATTAGGGTTTTCTCACAAGGTTACGAGACTTGGTGACTACCATTGGATGTAGATCAAATGAGGATCAACGGTGGTCAGATTATCTCTAGATGACAGTTGAAAAGTCAAATATATCTGGCGACTTAGAGACTTAGGGTTCAATCACGTGGTCGCATAACAAGCTTAAGGAAAAAGTTCTCGCAACTTGGGGACATGAAGGAAATCGAAGGCCCAGAGTTAAAGGCTAGTCAGAGGTAGGTTAAAGGGCGCAGGTAATAAGTGATAAAGTGAGATCAATGGTTATGATTTAAATCAGAGATCAAATTCAAATGTGAGTCGTAGATCAAGCTCACACGCCACCAAACCATTATTATTTAAATTCAAATACTCAGAGGATCAGATTTGCATAAATCCATGATAGTGGCACAACATTTCAAGTTGCAAATAGAGTTATGATCTCGACTGACTTCTCAGAGCCACATTTATGGTGATAGAATACTTTCAAAGATATATCCAATCGTCTGAGATATTTACAAAGACATTAATGAGTAGAATGGATAGTATTAGGGTTTTTGATTAAAATATGAAAATGAATTGTAACCCTATTTGTTAGAATCAAATTGACTCCAAGCCTGCATGCAAAAGGAGGATGTATATAATATTTTTAGAAGTTGTTGGTAAGTAGAGTTTTCCTTTCTTAGAAGTTATTTGTTGCATTTTTTCTTCCCTCTGACTTTTACGGTCTGTACTCTTTCATTGATATTCAGATAACACAAAGTATTCTGTGAAATTCTCTCTGTCGTCATGCTTTTTCTTGTCTGAATTTCTCTTATTGAATTAAGTATATTGAATGTTTTTAGAGATATCTTAGGGTTCCTAAGCCTTCTTCCTTTTCTGCAATTCATGTGTACTCTTGTGGATGATTTGATTTGAATGAGTTTGTGGATATTCTTCAATCCCTTGTCTAGTTGTAGAAGTGAATGTTTGTTTGCAGGTTGTATTTTGTGTCTAAATTCCTTAGGAAACTTATTGTTTATGAAATCTGTTCTTTCCTTGAATAGCCTCTTTCTATTTCAGACCTCTCTATGAAATATTTATGCAAACCTATTCATAAATTTGTGTTCTCCTAGACCTAAGTTTGTGTGTTGATCTCACTCATTGTGCTATGATTCATAATTACTTTTAGTGTATCACCTAGTAGGATAGTTTGCTTATTCAGTCATTTCCCTTCCATGCATTCTTTCTATCCCTTTTCCCTAAAGAATTTACTTTCATGTTAAGAAGCAAATTTGGGTGATTATGCAAGAGGAACCAGCCTAGAATCTGGAGGTCTCATTTTAGTTAGAAAAGGTCCCACACCTGGAAATGATTCCCATGTTATACTAGATTATCAAGACTATAAGAGCTTGACCTAGGGTGAAAATTTAGTGTATAACAGTTCTGGCATGCACGGTGGGACAACACAATAAAAGAAGTATAACTCAAGGTTATACTATCTCTAATAAGTCATTTCTATAGTAGAGAAGCTATAATAGACACCCCACCTTGCATGCCACAGTTCTGGCATGCCCGGTTGGACTACTATAAAGGAAGTTCATCTTCAAGGTTATGTTATCTCTAATATACTGATTGCATAATATAGACCTAGAGATGTTTTCTTGGAGAGTATATCTGGTGACTCCACTGGTGTAAAGAACAAAAGGTCCAGTCTTTTTCAAAGTTTATGAGAAAATTTGAGACAAGAAGCTCAAAACCTTATAAGTTCTTGTAGCTGCCCTTAACAAGAAAATATAAAGGGAGATCATCTCAAAGAACACCCCCTACAAGGAGGGTACAGTCTACACCACCTGATACTTCAGAGAGGAGACCTTTTCCTTTGTATTTTAGAAGAAGAGGAAGATCTCTAACTAGAGAGTTACAAGAAGATTCAGCCCCACCCCTCAATACCACTCACATAATTGTTGCTCAGAAAATCACAGTTCATGCAATGGCTAGGCAGTTTCCTTTTGCACCCTTCAATGAGGGAAGCCTGTTGAACTTTGCTCAACATCATGATGTGCCCTTAGTAGCACTAAACAGTCTACCTAATTTCATAGGTGAAGGACAAACAATAGCTTTTGAACACATAAGAGATGTGACTACTATCTATAGTATACACAATATCACACAAGAAGATGTGGCTACCAAACTACTAGCAGCCTCTTTCAAAGGTAAGGCCTTAGAATGGTTTAGAACTCTTGTTGTTAGTTCTATTAATTCATGGGATGGATTATGAAATGCATTAAGTAGATACTTTAAGGATAAATTAGATAATCTATCTTTGGTTGAGCAACTGACAACCATAAGGAGAGATTCTCAAGAACAAATGACAGATTTCAACAACAGATTCCTCAAAACATGGAATAGAATCCCACTCTCAGTAAGGCCATCAGCTGACCATGCCTTCCTATACTTCTTATAAAGTTTGAATAATCAAATCTCTATCATGATCCAATCCATGGGAGGTACCTCGTTGCCTCAAGCTTTTTTCATAGCTGTCAAGGCCAAAATTTGCTTAATCCAGGAAGGCACGAAAGCCAGAAGGCCACCCATGCCCCTTTTTCATAATCTCTAACCAATTTTACCTCTACAAATACCTCCATTCACCCCTATATACTCCATGGTAGCACCTAAGGCCAGCACTAGCTATGAGAAATAAAAAACGGTTCCTTCTGAAGAGCTACTTGAGTTAAGATACAGTCAACAAAAAATGCAAAGTCATCAATAAGAAATGGCTAACTTGTTTCAAACTATGACCAAGGAGTTGACCAACTTAAAGAAGTAGGACCAAGGGAGTAGACCATCCTATCAACAATAGAATCAAGGCCCTAATCAGCAATATCAAAATTAGGGACAATCCTATCAGCAGAATAGGCCACCATACCAAGGAAGGCAGAAATACAATCAAAGGTCATTCCAACCTTCTAATCCAATGCCCCTTAATTCTGAAAATCTAGTTATGGATATAGTTCCAATTCAAAACAACCTTGCTATAGAGATGGAATGGTGCTATCCTTGCAATCAGGCCTATAATCAGGCAACATGCTTAAATGGAAGAGTGCATCAAGCATTGATAGTTCAAAATGCCTCACTTACTCAATCAAAGGCTTCTTCTAGTGAGCCACCTCCTCAATAAGAAGCACAACATGATGAGACTGATCTCTTTAATTGGGAAGAACAAGATTTCAATGGTGTGAATAATGAGCCCCCAATTGCTGCCAACACTAGATCCAAGAGAAGAGCTCAAGACATGGAGAAAATAGGAGATGATGCTAAATATTCTACATCTGCAGAGTCTTCCCATCCATTTACTCCTATCATATTAAAGAAGACTCCCATCATTCCAGTAAAAGAGGGCCAATCTCCTAAGGAGGTTGAGCCTATCATAGTGAAAGCACACCAAAGAGTGCACACGACAGTACCCTTCAACATTATGGATAACATGAATAAGGTGAATGTCACTATGTCCATGTGGGACTCTTTGGCTATTCTAGGACAACCTGAAATCTTGAAGAAGGCCATGAGTGAAGTGTTAGCACCTCAACCTGCAAAAAATACAACAAATCTAGTTTTGGTCAACACTGATCAAGAGAAGGAAGCTCCGAGTAGCAACTCCAAAGAAAATACCATTCAAGGTAGGAACTTGAAACCACCTCCCTTTTATGTATCTTTAATTATTGGAAAATATTTAGTACATAATTGTATGGTAGATAGTAGGGCTACTAGCACTGTCATGCCAAAAAAATTAGCTGACCAATTGGGATTGAAATATGAACCTTTCCAAAAGATGGTAAAATAGCTTGATGGTTCCTCAGTAAACACAGTAGGTGTGGCTAAGGATACAAGTTTAATCCTCCATTCAAGTCCCAATTTCTCAATCCTACTTGACATATACATCATAGACCTCCCTACCCTATTTGCCATATGTTTAGCAAAGGAGTTTACGGCCAAGATAGGAGGCTATCTTTCTTCTAACTAGTCTCACATGTTTTTCCATACTAGATATGGAACCAAGGTCACTATTAAGTCTGAATCATTGGCAGCACACCATATAGAACCTTATGTGTCCAATGTCAATACAAGCTGCCTTGCACTTGATGGTGATGACTTCCCAATCATTAGAGAAATAAACACCAAAATAGAAGGTATCCCAGATATCTATCTAGATGATTTAGAATCAGAGAAAGCTTCAAAGGCCCAAGCCAATGTTATTTGGGATGCTGGTTTGGGAAACTATTTGATACAAGAAGGTGGATTCATAGAGCCAAATCTTTCGTAGAAGGATACTAAGTCAGAAGATCAGAGCAATCAAGTTTGGGAGCTATTCTTTGATGGTGCTAGAAGCAGACATGGTGCTAGTGGTGGTGCTATGCTAGTCTCTCCAAGAGGAGAAAAGTAATATATAGCCTTTAGATTCAGTTTCTCCTGCACTAACAACACTGTTGAATATGAAAGTCTAGTGAATGGATTGGAGTGGGCTAGAAAGAGAGGGATCAAAGTCCTAAAATTTTATGGTGATAGTGAGCTAGTTTTCAGCCAAGTAAGAGGGATAAGTGCAACCAAAAGTGATACAATGAGAGCATATAAGCATCGAGTTTGGGATGCAATTGAAGATTTCTATGCTTTCAATATTGTTTCCATTCCTAGAAAGTTAAATCAGAATGCAAATAGATTAGCTATTGTTGGATCTCAGTATGACATCCCTAATAGAATTTCAAAAGAAAGGGACCAACATCATATCAAAGTAATTGTCAGACCTTCTATTCCTGATAATAATTTCAATTGGCAAGTGTTTGACAATGATGAGCAAATTCTACAGGTCTTGTTTGAAGAGGATGTTTTCTCAGAACATAACCAAGATAGACTATTGCAGAACTATGGTGATCAAGTGATACAACTCAAATTCAATAAGATGCCTAAAGGTCTTGTCACCTTAGAAGTTATTTTCAACAAATATGATCAAGTCAAAAATAATAAAGCTAGCCTGGTATTCCAACAAGAGCATTGTACCGAATTAGAGTTAGAGCCAGGTAAAAGTCTACAATTTGGGAATGTAAATATTGATTTAGAAAAGAAGGCTTACACCCAATTATTTCAAGATTTTAGTGATATATTTGCATGGAAATATGAGGACCTCAAAATTTTTAATCCATCCCTTGCTTAGCATACCATTGAACTAGAGCCAGATGTCAAACCAGTCAAGCAAAAGCAAAGGCCTGTCAACCCCAAGCTTGAACCACTCATGCATAAAGAAGTACTCAAATTAATAGGGAGTGGTATCATCTACCCCATAAAGAATACTACTTGGGTTTCCAACCTTGTTCCGGTCAGGAAGAAGAATGGGGAGTTGAGGCTATGTCTTGACTTCAGGGACCTTAACAGGGCATCCCTAAAAGACCACCATCCATTACCCTCCATGGAGAAAATCCTACAATGTGTCTCAGGATATGAGATATTTTCATTACTAAATTGCTATTCAGGATACAATCGGATCCTGGTTCATGAAGAAGATCAATATAAGACTGCATTTACAACCAAGTGGGGAACCATGGCTTATCAAAAAATGCCCTTTGGTTTGTCAAACGCAGGTACCACTTTCCAAAAGGCAATGGATATGGCCTTTAAAAGCCTCATGTACAAATTTCTACTGGTCTACTTAGATGACATAAATGTTTATTCTAAATATGCAGCGGACCATATCAAACACCTGAGGAAAATATTTGAAAGGTATAGATAATTTGGGATATCTCTTAATCCCAAGAAGTTTGTGTTTGCAGTTCATGAGGGGAAATTGTTAGGATATATAGTATCCAAGAAAGGAATCACAGTAGACCCTAAAAGGATTGCAGCTATCTTAGAGCTACCCCTACCATCACACAAGAAAATCCTTCAGTCTTTATAGGAAGGATTAACTTTGTTAGGCATTTCTTACCTAATATTGCATATTTACTAAAGCCTTTGACAACTATGTTAAAGAAGAATTCAGCTTTTAGCTAGAGCAAAGAAGGGAAAACCAGTTTCCAATCTATCAAAGAGGCCTTGACAAAAGCTCCTATCCTATTGAACCCAAATTTTAGTAAGGATTTTATCCTTTATGCTTATGGAGGGTCTAATGCTATATCTGCAATGTTGACACAAGAAAACTCTGAAGGATTGGAGAAACCTATTGCTTTATTTAGCAAAGGTTTAGAAGAACATGAACAGAGATATTCTTTTGTGGAAAAACATGTACTTGTTGTGGTGAAGATCCTTTAAAAAAATTTATATTTATTAACCCATAGCAAGGTACATCTACAAGTTACTCATCCAAGTGTCAAAGAGTTCTTTCTTTCCAAGGACCTAAATAAGAAAAGAGCTGGTTGGATCACTAAAGTGATGGAATATGACATTGACATCCAAACTACCAAGCTAGTTAGAGGAAGAGGTCTTTGTGAGAATTTGACAGAGGATGGAGCTCAAATAAATCAGAGCAAATGGATGCATCTCTGGTTGTGCATTCAATAGAAGATCATGCCAAGGCAGCAGGTTGGTTGCCTAACATGATTCATTACCTAAAGAAAGGATAATGTCCTAAATATCTAGATTCAGACAATAGATGATACTATAGATTACAATCCATTCCTTTTGTGTTGATAGATGAAATTATTTTTAGAAAGGATCACAATGGTGTCCTTTTGAGATGTATTGATTCAGAAAAGGTAGCAGATGTCCTATTTGAATTTCATGATAGACCTTCTGGAGGTCATTTCTCTCCTAGGACTACTGATTTTAAAATCATGAGGGTTGGATACTATTGGCAATCTATCTTCAAGGATAGTCATGATTATGTAAGAAAATGCATCAAGTGTGCCATGTTTGTAGGAAAAGAAAAACTTGCAGCCTTGCCCCTTCATCCCATTAGAACAGAGAAACCTTTCATGAGATGAGGCATATATTTCATGATTAATCCTCCATCTAGTGCAGGCCATAAATGAATAATTACTGCAACAGACTATTTCACTAGATGGATAGAGGCATTTGCATTGAAGGAAAAAAATGAGTGTTGTCCTGAGCTTTTATGATGATATAATTCACAGATTTGGTGTCCCAGACTCCATCATATCAGATAATGCTCTTTCTTTCATAGGCCTCAAAGTCTCAGAATGGGCAATCAGACATGGTGTTTATTTGAATACAAGTTCAAACTATTACCCTCAGGGGAATGTTTTGGTAGAATCAAAAAATAAGAACTTGATTAGGATAATCAAGAAGACCCTACAAGATAGCCAAAGAGATTGGCATACCAAATTGAAATATGCCTTATGGTTAGAAAGAATTACCCCAAAAAGGATCATTGGTAATTCTCCTTACATGTTAGTTTATGGAAGAGAGGCTAAGTTGTCCATTTCAACCAAATTGCCAGCTTTGGACTTAGCTACTCAATATGTCTTGTTTGAAGAAGGAGATCCTTTGCAAATTAGGTATTCTCAGATTATGGAATTATAAGAACACAGAGATAAATCCATGAAAGATATGGAATTCCATCAAATGCAAACTAAGAAAATTTTTTATAAAAGAGCTGAGGCTAGAAATTTCAAAGTTGGGGATGTAGTCCTCAAATGGGATGAATTCAAGACCAAGCCTGGCAGACATACTAAATTTGATTCCTTCTGGGGAGGTCCATTCATTATCACAGAATGCAAGGAGCGTAATGCATTTCAATTATCAACTCTTGGAGGAGATCCCTTTCCCATTTCTGTGAATGGATTCCATTTGAAGCCTTTTTTTGAGGTTTGTCCTTCCTTGTAAATTTGTGAATAAATTTGCATGTTTTATTTTCTTACTTTCTAGGTTAGTTTCCTTCTTTTCAAGAAGTGCTTGTGCACAGTTCAATTCCTCCTCCTAGTTTCTATCTGTTTCCAAAGGTTTTATTTTTCTCATAAGATGACTCCTTTCCCAATGGATGTCAAAGGCCACTGGTTCTCAATGTCTAGCAGGTTGACATCCAGTAGAAATCGCCAAAATGTTACCCAAAATTTCCTATTTTATACAAATTTGAATACAGGTGGGGAAAATGAGGCGCCCACAAGGGTTGAGCTTAGCCTGTGAGAAAAATCTTTAATTTTTTGGTCTTGTTTGTGTCTTCTACAACCTTATCTGCCCACTGGTATGCCTTGTCCATGCCAAAAATTCCTAAGTGTGAAAAACCCTATGTGAATTTGATATAACCCTAGCTCAACCAATGCCTTTTCTATTTTCTCATTACCTTTTTTGGATGACTTAAGTTTCCTTTAAGTCATGTGCGTATTTTACTTTTCCTTTAATCTCCTAGTCACAGAAAGGAAACAACATATTCTATTTTATCCAGCGACCCTGAGACTTCCTTTAGTCTCATAGTCTCATAATGAGAAAGCACATTCCATTTTGATCTGGTGACTTAGCGACAGTCGTTGGATCATATTCAATCCTAAGGTAGTCGCCAGATCTCCAAATGTGACTTAAGGTAAAGAAAAGGTATGGAGACCTCATGACTAAATGTGTTTTGTGACCACAAGTGTAACCTGAGTTTGAGCAGGGTCAAGTTAATGCCCTTCAGTCAGGTGATCTTGTGAAGAATTAGGGTTTGCTCACAAGGTTATGAGAATTGGCGACTACCGTCGGATGTAGATTAGATGAGGATCAACGGTGGTCAAATTATCTCCAGATGACATTTGAAAAGTCAAATATATCTGGCGACTTAGACACTTAGGGTTTAGTCGTGTGGTCGCATAACAAGCTTAAGGAAAAATTTCCCATGAGTTAAAGGCTAGTTGAAGGAAATTGAAGGCCCAGAGTTGAAGGCTAGTCTGAGGTAGGGTTAAAGGGCGCAAACAATAAATGATAAAGTGAGATCGGCGGTTATGATTTAAATCGGAGATCAAATTCAAATGTGAGTCATAAATCAAGCTCTCGTGCCACCTAACCATTATTATTTAAATTCAAATACGCAGAGGATTGGATTTGCAGAAATCCATGACAGTGGCATGGCGTTTCAAGTTGCAACAGAGTTATGAGCTCGACCGACTTCTCAGAGCCACATTTATGGTGATAGAATAATTTCAAAGATATATCCGATCATTTGATATATTTACAAAGACATTAATGAGAAGAATGGATAGTATTAGGGTTTTTAATTAAAATATGCAAATGAATTGTAACCCTAATTCTTAGAATCAGATTGACTCCAAGCTTGCATGCAAAAGGAGGATGTATATAATAGTTTTAGAAGTTGTTGGTAAGTAGAGTTTTCCTTTCTTAGAAGTTATTCATGGCATTTTTTCTGCCCTCTGACTTTTACAGTCTGTAATCTTTCATTGATATTCAGATAACACGGTATTCTATGACATTATCTCTGTCCTCATGCTTTTTCTTGTCTAAATTTCTCTTATTGAATTAAGTATATTGAATGCTTTTAGAGATATCTTAGGGTTCCTGAGCCTTCTTCCTTTTCTGCAATTCATGTGTACACTTGTGGATGATTTGATTTGAATGAGTTTGTGGATATTCTTCAATACCTTGTCACTCTGTCTCATTCATGTGCCTAGTTGCAGAAGTAAATGTTTGTTTGCAGGTTGTAGTTTGTGTCTAAATTCCTTAGGAAACCTATTGTTTGTGAAATATTTTCTTTCCTTAAATAGCCTCTCTCTATTTTAGACCTCTCTATGAAATATTTATGCAAACCTATTCAAAAAGTTGTGTTCTCCTAGACCTAAGTTTGTGTGTTGATCTCACTCATTGTGCTATGATTCATAATTACTTTCGGTCTATCACCTAGTAGGATAGTTTTCTTATTCATTCATTTCCCTTTCATGCATTCTTTCTATCCCTTTTCTCTCAAGAATTTACTTTTATGTTAAGAAGCAAATTTGGGTGATTATCCAAGAGGAACCAGCCTAGAATATGGAGGTCTCATTTCAGTTAGCAAAGGTCCCACACTTGGAAATGATTCCCATGTTATACTAGATTATCAAGACTACGAGAGCTTGACCTAGGGTACAAATTTAGTGTATAACAGTACTCTATGTTGAACTCTGAAAGGATCATCATCCATTCAGCAAGTCTACCTGTGAGGGTGGCCTTACCTAGGAAATATTTGAGTGGATCTATTTTTTCTATGAGGTGTATAGTGTGTGCAAGCATGTAATGTCACAAATTTTGGGAAGCAAACACAACTGCAAGGAAAGATTTCTCAATGCTAGTGTAGTTAACCTCATATGAAACAAGAGTTCAGCCAATATAGTATATTGCTCTTTCTTTCCCATGTTCATCAAGTTGAGCTAGTAATGCCCCCAAGGAAGATTTTGTCGCTAAAATATATAGAATAAGTGGTTTCCCTGGGATAGGAGGCATTAAAATGGGAGGATTTTCCAAGTATTGCTTAATATAATCTATATCTTTTGGCAATCCTCATTCCAAACACATTTGACTCCTTTGTGTAAGTTCTTGTTGAAGGGTTGAGCTCTATTCACCAATTGTGAAATAAATCTCCTTATAGATTGAAGACGTCCTTGAAGACTCCTCATTTGACTAATATTTCTAGGAGGTGGCATATCTATGATTGCTTGGAATTTTTCAGGGTCCACCTCTATACCTTTTGCTGAAATGATGAATCCGAGTATTTTTCAAGAGGTGACTCCAAATACACACTTTTTAGCATTTAACCTTAGTTGAAATTGTTCCATGCAATCTAGAATGACTTCTAAATCATTTAAGTGTGTGTCTCTTTCCTTAGATTTGGCCACGGTGTCATCCACATAATCTTCCATGTTTTTATGCATCATGTCATGAAAAATTGTTGCCATAGCTCGTTGATAGGTGGCTCCTGCATTTTTTAATCCAAAAGGCATAACGTTCCAACAATAGGTACCCCATGCACCAGTGAATGTAGTCTTTTCTTGATCTTTAGGAGCTATCTTAATCTGATTGTATCTAGAAAAACCATCCATCAAGGAATAAATCTCATAACCCACAGTCATATCCACTATCATGTCTATATTGGGAAGTGGAAATTCATCCTTTGGGCATGCTCTATTGACATCTCTAAAATTTGTGCAAACTCAAATGGATTTGTCATGTTTGGAAACTGGTACAATGTTTGATATCCATTCAGCATAGGTGATAGCCCTTATGAATTTTGCACCAAGGAGTTTCTCCAATTCTTCTTTTACTAGGAGCGATATGTGAGGATGCATCTTTCTCATTTTTTGTTTAACTGGTTTGACACCCAGAGCTATGGACAAGTGATGCATGATAAGATTAATGTACAACCCTAGCATATCTGAATAAGTCCATGCAAAGTTGATCTTCTTTTTCTGTAAGAACTTAGTGTAAGCTTCAGAGAGGTTTTCACCCTTGGATACGTCATTTCTTTTTACCTTTTTTAGTTCTGACACCGTCACATAGTGGTTTTCACCATCAGAACTCCTATTATTTTAATTTTATTTTCTTTTTATCTTGTGACTAAGGTACTTGATGTCTAGCTCTATCATGTTGGTAGCCGGTTCACTGGTGGAAGAGACTACAGGTTCAATGGTATTTAGGTAACATGCTATCTCATAATGATTTTGAAATTTTAAGAGCTCAAGTTCTTGATAGCATTGGGACCAATCAATGAGGTCAGGATGAACAAGAGGCAAGTCAATGACTAGTTCAAGGTTATAAATGTGAATGATATTATCGTTGGTGACCAAAGAGTCAAAGTTTGTCAAGTATCCTTCCAAGCTACCCAAATCAGGATTCGTCCTAACAAGCAAAGAATCACCCACTAAAGCAACACATGGGTTGAAATCCTCTAATCCTATGCATGACTCATTGGCTGCCTCGGGTTGAGAACTATAAGTGTGGATAACATCAACGTCTCTATCAACTGTAGAAGACTCGGAGAAGGAGTCCCATTCATACTCATATGAACTTGTATCTGAACTGCAACTAGGATGTTTACACCATGAAGGTTTGGGAAAT
The DNA here is from genome assembly GCA_018584345.1 of Thuja plicata. Lineage (NCBI taxonomy): Eukaryota > Viridiplantae > Streptophyta > Pinopsida > Cupressales > Cupressaceae > Thuja > Thuja plicata. Next base: position 6,117,682 of record MU225994.1, read on the forward strand.
CTTGAGGTGGAAGCTCTAGTGTCATCAAGAGTAACTCCTTCTCTTTCCATTAAATGAACAAGATTCTTTCATTGACATTCTCTGAAAGGATCTTCTATATCTGATTCATCTTGTTCTAAATTTACAACTGACGCATGAGTGACTGGAACATCTGAATCTCCCCAATGGAGATTAGTGGAAGGGACCCAATATTCACACATGTCTTGCTGATTTGTCAAATTAGGTACATATTCTGGCTCATCTTCACTATCTAACTTATCAAGGATAGGAGTAGTGTGCTTGTTGTGATTTGCAAAGCCTAGGCCAATCGACTTCTTAGACTTGCGTCCAAAAAGAGAATGATTAAGAGGTTTGGCTCCAGCATCCAATCTGTGATTAAGAGGGAAATGTATAGGATAGCCCATCTTTATGACAAAAGTGTACCCTCTTCCATAAGCCTTAGGAGAGGGAGAGAAATTCTCATTGTGCATATATTTCTCTTCTCTACAGATCCAGTCTCTAACAAATGTCTCTTATTTCTCATCTTGGATAGGCACTGAGGACTCTACAAACGTGCCAAATATAGTCATAGTTGAAGAGGAAGGTCTATTTTCTTGTGAAGGCTTGCCATAAGACCTAGGCAAAATAGGTAGTGTTGTGAGGGAGTTGAGTTGATACCCCCCATGCCAAGGTCTATTGACTTAAGCTTGTCTTTGCATTCAGCTAAGGTTGCATCAAAATCTTCTTCTTCTCTATTGAGGGGAACATGAGTTCCTACTGAAATTGAATTGACAGATAAAGTGTTATCCCCAGGTATACAAATCTCTATTCCATTGTAGGGGAACTTATTAACACACTGATGATAGGTAGATGGCACTGCTTGCATATCATGAATCCATAGTCTACCGAGTAAGATATTGTACGCAAGGGGACCAACATCAACTATTAGAAATAAAATATCTTTTTCAACAGGGCTAATCCTAATAGGAAGGACGACCAACCCTTTGGAACTTCTTTCCACCTCATCATAGGCTTTAATAGTGATCTTTTTCCTGGTATCTATGACTTGTTTAGAATAACCAAACTTTTTCAAAAGACTAAAGGAACAAATATTAAGCCCAACACCCCCATCTATCAACACGTGCCTAACATGGGTTCTATGGATCATAACCCCAATATGGAGAGAGAGATTGTGTGGGTGGCTCAAAGCTTTATAATCATCCTCCAAAAAGGTAAGGTAATGAGGACTAGCAATGTGGTTAACCATGTTCTGGAATTGATCAATATCTAAGTTGTTGGGAATGTTTGCCATGCGCAAAGCATCCTGAAGGACTTGCTTATGTCTCGGGGACAACTCTAAGAGCTCAAAGATTAAAATCTAAGCTGGGGTTTTCTGTAACTGATCAACAAGACTATAACTTGACTTAGGATTGATTGTCGGCTTTAAGGTGACATTCTTGGATGCCACTTGCTTAGGTTTACTTGATTGGCTTGAATTGGGTCCTCTAATGACAATGGGACCTTGACTTAGTGTGACAGCATTAAGAGTTTGTGATGACACTTTAGAGTTAGGACCTCTTAGCACCACAACAAGTTCTTCATCAAAGATAGGAGGAGAGTCCACGTCTAGATCATAACCATAGGGATCTTTACCCCTCATCATGTTGACATTTTCTTCTACAAAATCAAGCATATTGATAGTATTCTCTGCATCTGTGTAAGTGTAATTGATCTCATCCTTTCCATTCTTAGCGTTAGAGGTTTCCCCCTTCTCATATTTGGCCAACGGTTCCTTGAATGCCTTATGATCAGTGTTGGTGTTCAATCCATCTATTTTGAGCTTTCCATTCTCAATGAGATCTTGAATAAGATGCTTGAGTTTGTATCAATTTTCAATGTCATGTCCAATACCATTGTGAAACTTGCAAAAGGCCTTCTCATCCCACCAATGTGGCTTAACATCAGCTATATAATGCTTCGCAGGATCTTGAGGATGTGCAAGGTTGTTGGCGATAAGTGTTTTCAAGACATCCTCATACGAGTCACCAAGTTTTGAAAATTGACGCCTCTCTTTCTTAGGCCTATCTTGGTATCTCGGTTTGTTCTCTTGTTGATTAGATGTATTGAGCTTCATGGCTTGAATAGCACTAGACAAGTGAAGCACGGTTTGATCTTTAGGTTGGGAGGAGTCCATAACTCCATCATTGACCACTTGTTTGTTCCTATTCTAATGTGAGTTCTTCCCTTTATCCTTGTTAAGGTTGTTGTTATTTTGACCATTTTTTTTGTTGTTGTTTCCATGTTTGGTCAAAATTCCTTGTTCTTTTAAAACATCCTCAATCCTACATGTGGTTTCAACCATGGTGTCAAAGGAATCAAAAACCATCTTCCTAACTTCATACCGCATTTTGGGAGCCAAGTTGCTAACAAGGATATCAATCTTTTCATTTTCAGGAATGGTTCTAGAGTAGCGAGAGCATTGTCATCTCCACCTTTGCAAGAAAGTAACAAAGGATTCCCCTTGATTTTTCTTTAAATTGCATAATTCCAACATGGTGATTGATCTTGAAAGATTGTATGCAAAGTGTTGAACAAATCTATGAACAAGCTCTTTGAAAGTCTTAACAGGGGGAGTTATGTTCATGAACCATTCCATTGCTTGACCCTTAAGACTCATTGGGAACAATCTCATGAGGTATGAGTCATCTTGATGGAACTCAAAACTTGTAGCATAAAATTGGTGCACATGATCATGTGGATCTCCATTCCCATCATATTTGTCATATTGAGGAATTTCAACCTTTCTAGGGAACTCTTTCATGTTAATACTTTTGTTAAAAGGATTAGGACAAATTGAATCCAATGAGAATGAATTCTTGGGTGTTAACATATTCTCCATCATGTTCTTAAGTTGTTTGATTTCCTCTTCTTTAGATAGACCTTGCTTCTTAATATTTTTGTCCACATCAAATTTGTAAGGGACTCTAGCACCCTTGTTGATTAAACTCTCTAGGAACTTATCCTTTTTTTTCTCTAAATATTTCTGCACATACTGTTGGAAAAGTGGCTCTTGTTGCATTTTCATGAAGTCCTAGGAGGTGAGATAAAAACTTGAGCTACTACCCCCATCTTGTGAACCATGATGAGTATGTTGTGAAGGTTGTCTTGAGTTCCTAGGAGGTGTTGTCTCCTATAATGATCATGTCTTGATGCCCTTCTTCCTCTAGGGCTAGGAGATTGTGATGGCGTTCTTGAATATATCCCACTTCATGGAGTCTTAGGAGGATTGGATGGAGGAGAGTTGTTTCCACCACTAACACGCATGTTGTTGAATTGATCATTGAGTTGTTGAGCCAAGAGCCTATCTTGCTCTTCTTGGAAGGCTTTCTTTTCCATTTCCACCAAAGTTTGTCTTTCCAATTCTAGGAGTCTGAATTTCTCTTCCTTTTCATCTTGTTCATCTAGGAAGGCTTTCTTTTCATGCTCAATCCTCTTAAGTCTTTCACTCGTGTATCTTGAAGATGTTTTGAGCGGTGAACTTGGTGTTGAATTTCTAAACAAGTTGTTGGTATAGGTTGCATTAACATGAGTGTCATAAAGTTAATCTCCTTAGTTCTCATGTTGTGATAAATCATATTGATAAGATTTCCACTTACCTCTCTCAGCCCTTTGGTGTGCATCCAGATATCTAGTTGAGATAAGAGGTGAGACTGGGCGACTGTCACGAGAGGAACCACCAAATGAAATAGCATCTCTATGCTTCACAAATATGTCATCAAGGCATTTATCCATGTCTTCCCTCTCTCTCCAAGTCATTGTGTAACTCATATCCATAGAAGAGTAAGAAGATGCTAAGGGGGTACCCAACTCACTAAGGTGACTCTTGGAATCAAACCACACTTCCGAGTTGTTCCTAGGTGATTGATCAAATATGGGTTCTTTTCCCTTATGTTTTTGGCAAGTTTGAACTAAGGGTAATTGGTTAAAGACCACTTGAGGTCATTTTCCTTGATTTACTTGATATCTTGTTGTAACTGGCATGAAAGAAAAGGTACTAGGTGATAGGATGACCTTAAGAAACTTTGGTACCAAACTAGGATAGTAAAAGTGCTCACTTGTCCAAAAGAGATGTTATAAGGTAGAATTTTGCAAGAGGCATAAACCAACATTGCCATAGAGGTGCCCACTGAATGGGTGAATACCCTAACACATATGGATCAGGAGGATGATTTACCCAAGTTATATTGATTGAATTTGAATTTGTATGGAAGTGAATGGACAAGAGACTGCTAAAAATCTCCAAGTGTGTTATCAAAGGATCTAAAGGTTTATCTTCTCAACAAGGACAGTTTCTAGCTCACCAACTCCAAGCAAGGTCACTTGTGAAACCAAAGATTACTAGTTCAAGAGGTCAAAATGCAAGAATCCAAAGTGTAAAAAAGCTTCTAATAGCGGGGTAAGTGACCTAATCTAATCTGGATCAACCTAGGAAGACTGAAAATGGCAGGATAGCAAAAATGAGCAAGTTGACAATTTGACACTTAAGAATGTAGATTTGTTGATCGTTTTGGTGTTTGTCTTAATGTTTGGGTGTATGTTTTGATCTTTCACTCACGCAAGACACATCAAGCAGATTGTTTGTTGTAAAAGAAACAGTCACATTACAACCTAGGTAAGCCAGGACAATATCTGTTGAATTCCCACTTGAACTGAAGTTCAGCCACGTTTACTCATAGCAGACAACTTAGAAGCTTGGAGGCATGGGCTCCTCCTTACATGTGCACTCATTTCGCAGACATGCCATGCTTCGAATCCCAAGGGAATCACTTCCCAAAGGAATGTTGTCTCTACTAAGAGCTGTGAAAATGTGGGACATCTTAGTTGGTCTTTGACCTTTCGCGCCAACAGATAGAGGATTTTTGGTCACTAAAACAAAGTTTGTAGTCAAGGCATCCATTCAGGTGGTTGTGATCAAGTCATTTTCCCAATTAAGGGGGCTCTCCCAATCCTTTCAAATCAAGGTTTTCACCTTAACAATGTAGGGACTTTAACGCACCACTAGGGTACTAGAGGAGATTTTGGTTGCCACAACGAATTCACACCTATCCACTGTGAGACTAATCACAATGACATTTTTATATACCGATTCAAAAGGGCTTGGCTTTAGCCTGTTACCGGTTGGGCAATCCACTCTCACCAGATATGTTAAAGCTCTCGGGAGGTAGCCATGCTAAAAGAATTATATGAATTTCTCTTACACCCAAGATCCACAAAGGCAAGGGGAGAGGATACATTCATATAATTCTTAGGATTACACTCTAAAAGACACTTCAAACACATAAGAAAATGACAATAATGTTTCTGTCCAATTTCTTATCATCCCAAAAGGGCAAGAGCATAGTTTCTTGACATTATTGCCATTCCTAAAAATATCAAATAGAAGTTCATTTTAGAATTCTTGCATGTGGGTTCTTATTTTAATAAAACAAAACAAAATGCAAGCACAATATTTAGCGCGCTATCGATCAAGGCAACCTACAAGATGATTCATTAGTATTCTTTGTTTGAGTCTTATTTTTCAATGTCCTACAAACCACTGTTAGGCTGTAATCAAAGATAAGCATCAAGAACAACAAAGCCAAACATTGGTCAGCATTAAAAAAATCACAAAATTAAAAATATTATTGCATATTAAGAAAGTAGATGAAAAATCACGCACTTTCAAAAAAAATTGTACTAAAAAATGTTACCGTATGAGCCCGTACGAGGCTTCAAAAGTTGCAAAATAGAGGATTAGATAGGTACAATGATGAAAACCTATAATTTATGATAAATATGTAACTCAAATCTAGAAAATAAGAACAACACAGAAATCTTCAGACAATTCTATCCAAAATAAAAAAAGATTGCACTCAATTTGGACCTAAAATGAGCAAGATATGATCGTTTGAAGTTAGACTACAATTTCAAAAACTCCAATGGTGAAGGCAAAGACTTTTCAAACCCTGCTAACGTCAGCAGACTGTAGCATTAATATTGACGGACTGGGGGCCGTCACAGAAGGCCCAGATTTTGACAGTCATATGGCCGTCAAATTTAACATAGTAAAAATTTTTGATTTTTTTTTCAAAAATCTGCCTCGAGCTGCGTGTAGAGATGATCCAAAATCTACCTAGATTTCCGTGCAATCTTGTTTGGGAAAAAATATTTTCCACAGATTTGACTTTAATCAAATATGGGCAAGTTTATAGTCATTTTCACCCAAAACGACGATTCAGACATGATGGTGGGGTCAGATTTGGCTCAAAATGAGAGCTTAAAAGACACTAAGAGAATAATAGACAGAAGATAGAAGGAATTTTTGAATGTGATGACAGAAATAGATGTTCTGCCCCATTGTGGGCACCAAAAATGTGTGCTAAAAATGTGTCACACTTCTATGAGTCATTATATTCAAGATTGCTCAAGAATGAGGTCTCGAATGGCGACTCATAGCTCTCTATTCATGGAGTGCAAAGGTTTGTAATGGAGGCCCTCAAATTGACCTAGTTTGTGCCCATGCAAGTATACCATAAAATGAGAGATTCAAAGAGGAAAATTAAGAATGCTAGTCTTCGTGATCATCAAGTATGCATGCAAATGAAAGCTATTCTATATGATAACAATGCAAGAAAGAAAATTAATATATATGATGACAATGCATAATTATTCTATGAAAGGAAATACAAATGCAAATTTAATCTATGAAAGGAAACAAGAATCTAATCTAATATGCAAGTGCAAAATTAATCTACATGGATTGCCATGGGGCATGAAAGAAGACAAGAAGAGAGAAGTTGCAATATCCAAGCTTACGTGCTAAATTCTCCTCCAAAATTGCTCTCCAAACTTGCAGCATAACAATAGCATAAAATTTTTATATCTCTGATTTGATCCCTAAATTGAGAAGGAGAGGGCTCCTTATATAGGAAAGTGTGGAGAGGAATGCATCCTCAAGAGCAATGTGGGATAAATCTCTAAAAAGGCAAGTAAGAGGAAAAATCCCACCACTTAGGAATATGTGTGGAGAAAAAAGGAGTTTTGTTTATTTTTTATTTCATTTATTTCCTTTTTTTATCAAAAAGAGAGCTTTAAGTGGGGATTTTATTTATTTAACTAAAGAAGGCTTTTCTTGCAATTAAATAAGAATATTTTATTTAATTAAAATAGAGATTTTAATTAAATAAGATAATATTATTTAATTAAAAGATAGATTTTAATTAAATAAGATAAGATCATTTAATTAAAAGATTTATTTTAATTAAATAAGATAATTTCATTTAATTAAAAGGGATGTTTTCTTTTAATTAAATAAGATTATTGATGAAATGATCAAACCTTAAGAAATATTGAAATAATTGAATTAATTACGATTTGATCAAGGAAATTGATTTAAATTGAAAATGTTGCAAAGCATTGATTCAAGAATTTGATAAATTGATTCTGGTCATTTGATAAATTGAAGAATGGGGGCCCATAGTCTAGGCGACCATTTTAGGGTGCATACAGCAGCAACCTTGCAATCCAATGTGTCACGAACAATAGGAGGAGTATTCACTGTGAACAACTAAAAATAAAATAAGAGTATTATGTAGTTATCAAGAATACCTATATTTTTTACAACACCACTAATGAATAAATGATACCTTGCTGAAAGTGTCACGATGTACCTCACTATGTGGTGTCAACATCAAGGGTCCAGCAGTAAACTAATGCAAATGTACAGTAAGTTATGAGATGACCGTTCATATAATTACGTACTACTCACATGTAATAATTATAATGCTTTATTAGATATATACCTATGGACTCAATGATGTTGTGACAAAGGGGGCTGAAGGAGCATTGTCGCTGCCATGAATACTTTGACTCTAGATTTTGATCATAATTATTCCACTAATTTAGTTATTAATTCATTTATAAATTAATATGATTAAGTAATTTAAACGAACTTGCAAATAAATATACCTCTGTGAAGGTGCCACAATGTCCTTCATTACACGGTGTCAACGTCAAGGGTTCCACAATAAAGTAGTGCACACGTATAATGAGTTATGAGACAACCATTCATATAATTATGTACTATTCACATGTAATAATTATAATGCTTTATTAGATGCATACCTATAGACTTGAAGATGTCGTGAAAAAGAGGGGTGAGAGAACACTGCCACTGCCATGCACACTTTGGCCTTGGATTTGGATCATAATCATTAGATACTAATTTAGTAATTTATTCATTTATAAATTAAATATAATCAAATAAATTAAATGAACTTGCAAGTAATTACCTCTATGTCAATGCTAAATGTTGCATTGAAAAATTCATCAATCATCAATCCATCACCAGTTGCCTCTCCACCATCGTCACCACCATATGTGCATATGGCTCCACATGATTGACATAAATGGAGTGGAACTCGAGCCCTCGAAGGCTCACCCATCTCACTCTAGACTAAAGGATTGGTGCACTGTATGAGGGTCTGAGTGAGCGCACTTGGATAGTGTGTCCACCTCAACATGCTCCTTCACAATGCAAGGAAAGTAACATGTTGGCCCTCTGGTTTGGTAGTGGGAATCCTGACTATGTTAGGGTCACACTATGCTCCAGATCTATCGAATGACGACCCCCCACCTCTACACTGAAATTATAACATATCAAAATAATTTGGGATCTCACTGAGGAAAAACTCACAATAGAGTTTCTTCAAAAAATATAATGAAACCTCGTGATTATTACAAGGAGGGCTATCAAAAACCATCCACCATGTATCCCAAAAGTTACTTTTTATTCCTTCATGGTTGCACCAATGCATGAGAAACCTCCTACAACTAGTTTCCAGAGTTAAATTCATTTTAAGATGTGTAAAGAACATACAAAGTTCACCTTTGCATATATTTTTCTTTTTTACTTTCTCATATGATAATTTATTTGCATAATACTGTCTTTTCTCGTCTCTTTTGTTTGACCATATATTTAGTTGCCCACTAACAATGCCTACGTGGGTCAAAATTTATTCTAATGAATTGGCAAGTAGTGCCCTTTCAGGATTTGTTTCAATAGATTCTTTCAGCCTGGAAATCAAAGACTACAATTGATTTTTATTATTCTCTATTTGGTTTAAAATATTTTGGTGTGTCTCTGGTGCACATTTTTTAATTGATGGAGGTGGTTGAGATGGATTTTCTTCATTAGCTTCATCACGATGAGGTTGAGGTGGATTTTCTGGAGGTGGATTTGCATTTGCTGAAAGTGTAAACAAGATTTAATTTAAAACTTTATTTAAACATATATTTTAACAAAAGAAGAAGCTAAAAATGTAAAATAACTCACCTCTTCAACCTCCTCGACATCTTGGTGGAATTTCTAAGATGATCAAATGCACAATCAGACAAAATAATGTTCTTCAGATTGTGTACACCCTTCCAAAATGGCATTTTTCTCCTCCAAGTCATGACTGCAAACTAAAATGGCCACCTAGGGTTTCAAAATTTAATTTATGTTTCTTTTTTGGTCATATGGCGTACACCATATGGCTTGGTATTACCAACCCACATGGCTTAGCATACCAAGCCATATGGCGTGCGCCTTATATGGTGAATACCTTACACTTTATGAGGGACCAAAAAGATGAGTGGCATATTTTTTGTCCCCAATCTTTGTGCACTTATCCTCTAGTCCTTCTGCTAACTGCGGGTGTCTTGTATGGCATACCCAATCTTGGCAGTGTGTTCTCTGAATTTTGCTCCACACCAGATTATGGTGTACTCTCTATTGTTTAGATTTATTTCCCCTTTTCTCTTGGTAGAGGAATTATACTAACATCCATCCATCTGTGATCACTTTCTAATCCGCCATCCCCCTATTTTATATAATCAGCTACTTTGTCTCCAATCACCTCTGTGATCTGATTTATGAATGGTTCCAAATTGAAAACCTTTGTCAGGATTTTGTATCCATTTACAGAGTTTATCTAGAATTTTTTCCTTTTTCCATTTCTAACTCTCCGCGTGAGGTGGCTAGTAATAATCGACCTATAATTGTTCATGAATCTCCAGACAGTAGATCCCCCAATCATATTTCTCATTGTTAAAATCCTTGTTAGATCCTCCCCATCTAGATATTTCTTTGTAAATATTTGGTACCATAGCTTTTCAGGCTACTTGTACATTTTCCAAATTAATTTCGCTCCCAAAGCCAAGTTTTGCATTTTTAAATTTCTCAACCCAACACTACCATCATCTTTTGCCTTACAAGTATTTTCCCAAATGATCAGTGGTATTTTCCTTTCTTCTTTGGACCCTTCCCATAAGAAATGTTTGAATGTTTCCTCAATGCTTTTCTCTACTTTGCTAGTAGGACATAGTATAGATAGGGATTGCAAATAAAACATATTCGACCATTGTAATCCTCCTTGCCAAAATGAACCATCTATTATTCAAAGACATGGCCTTAATTTTACATTTATCCACCACTTCTTGCCAATGTCTTGAAGTGCATATGCCACCGAATATATGTACCCCCAAGTATTTGGTCAAGAGCTTGTCAATTTGGAATCTAAGAACCACAACTACCCTTCTCTGCATTGTGTGCTTAGTTCTAAAGAAGTAATTCCTAGACTTTTCCACATTCATTTTTTTCCCTGATTATTCTTCATATTTAGAGCTGAATTTTTCAGAATTTAGAGCTGAATTTCTTCAAAAACCAGGAATTCAGCTCTAAATTCAATGGATTGTGGAAATCTGATCGATTTAATATTCTTCATATTTTGTCAAGGTTTCCCTTATACATTTTGCCTCCATAATGCTAGATTTCCCAAATAGAGCAGTGTCATCAACAAACTGTGAGTGAGTGATTGGTTCCAATTCGAGGGACATTGTTAACCCTTTCCATTCCATCCTTTGTCTTTTATGTTTGATTGCACAACTTAGTGCTTGATCCATGATCACAAACAAGGATGGGGAGATATGATCTCCCTACCATAAACCATTTGTGGCATTGAAAACCCCATACAAAGTGTTGGTTCCTCCATCTGTACCTTCAGGTTTGCCTAAGGATTCAACCTTTTCCTATCAATAACAACCTGATACAAATGGCCAATTGACAAGAATTTGCTCACAAGATGTACAAATCCTCCTACACTTTGGGCTTTGCAAAACCTTGGTGGGTAGCCCCTTTATAGCACTCAAGAATATAGCTAACAACAACCACCATTACTCATTTATAGATGACTCTAATAAATATACCAGAACTCGTGAATAACATTTCCAGAATTGGCTATATTCTGGTTTATACATTTCAAATACAACTGAGAGTAAAAAACACTCGAACCCACTACCTAATAACATGAAAATAAATTTATATCTGGGTATGGATGTATTCTAAAAATTCCTTAGGATTTTCAATAGACCAGTGCCATCTCCAGGGCCACAAAGTCAAATACAAACTATATGAGAAGGATTACCAACAAATAAAATTCTGCCAGTGGACACAAAAGATGATTCCTAACATTAACCAGTTCATTTAATAAAGTATTCCAACTCTTTCCTTGAAAGAAAACTATGAGCAAATAAAACAAGAATATGAACAATGTAATGATAAATTTGAAGCATCCTTGATGCAATGAATTCATATAATCAAGAGTACAGAATAAGGAGACAATCTCATGAAAATAACACTGAAAATATATAACTAGTTGATCATTGCTTCAAGAACCAACTCCTACAACCTGCACAAGAAATCCAAAATCTAGAAATACACAAAATTCTATTTACAAGCTTCACAAGAACAAAATTTCAGAACCCTTTACAATGAAAAAGAAAAGAATATATAGATGAGAAGAAGAACCCCAAATTATTGCTGCAATTGAAATCTGATTTGCTGAATATTCTTTTTTTTTTTCTAAAACATGTATTCCCTTTTCTCACATATTTGCAACTGAAAATATTCCAATTATGCCTTGGCATTTACGTGAATGCATTTTACTTGAATTAAAACTAAGTAATGTTCTTATTTGCAAAATATCTGACTTTGTTGTACACTTGGCACTGCAACTAAAAAGATCTTTAATTCTCCACTTTGTGTGAAATCATTTTCATAAGACATTTCACCTGGCACTTGCATTTCTTGTGACTTTACCTCCTAGTGAAAACAAGTTACCATGGTAAGTGGAAATTGTAACAACAATCCCCTTTCTAGTGAATTCTCATTTGGTGAAATAGCAATTACTTCAACACACACTGATATTCCCCTTGACTGCATATTTTCAACAATTTCCTACATAATGTTTTCACTTAGTGTAAAGCAGATTTATTACACTCTTATATTAACTTCCTTTATCAAAATCTCACTCTAATAAAAATATCACATTTAGCAAGGTTTATTACACTCTTATATTAACTTCCTTTGTCAAAATCTCACTCTATAAAAATATCACATTTGGCAAGGTTTATTACACTCTTATATTAACTTCCTTTTGTCAAAATTTCACTCTGATTAACATATCACATTTGGCATTTTATATTGTGTTCTCGCCGTTTTAGCTTAATAATTTTTCCTTTCTCAATATTCACTTGAAAATGAATTCACTCTTGTATGGACAAAATTAATATCCCCTTTTTATTTTCCACATCCTTCCCTGAAGAATCACAACATACCCCCTTTTACATGCATAAGTTTCCAGACTAACCATATTATTATTCTCAGTGAAAATATTAATGAAATAATCATACTTGAGAAAATAAATTTTCCTATAGAAATCACAAAAACTCCATTCAGATATGATTTGAGTAATGTGCCAACTCTGTTCTAAAGCTCTGATTTACTCTCTGGTTAAATTTTGAGGCGTTTACACAAGCAGAGAATACGCTGGCCATGGTACTAAAAATTGGCTTTATAACTGCTACTTAATTTTGTTGGAAATTTTGATGGTCATTCCACACAAACCCGTTCTGCAGATCTCATGCTCATCGCATTTCCAAGAGACCCCATTGTATACTGACAAAGATGCACTGGCAAAGAGGAAAAGAACATTTCAGCCACCCCATTTTATGCGTATTCTAGTGGCTACTAAAACCGTGAAACCGCATGGTTTTGAGGCATTTTGTCAAACAGATCACATGTCTACGTTATTAGTTCCATGTTTGCCAAGGCAGGGAGGACGCGACAACAGGTCTGAAATGTGGCTTTGATAGAAAGCTCTCAAACCCCTTTCACCATTTCGGGCAAATCCTGCAACATTATTTTGGGGTTTTCTGCAAAACGGGCCACATGCCTTGTCTCTACTTCCTTAATTTACAATTAGATCCACCATGTCATTTCTAGAGATGATATCTGATATAAAACTCCTCCTTTGCTCATACGCTGCAAACAGGGCACTTTGTGCTTTGAAGGATAACCATTCTCTATTCGTCAGTACCCGTGATCGCAGCTGCCATGACATGATCCAAAGCAATTCAACAAATCCGTATTGCGCATTACCTGTGCTTTGTGAGTATCTGGCTCTATTCCAGCCAACAACAATATCTGTGTAAGTTTTTAAATCGTCTCCAACATATCATTGCATTTTCCCACAATCATAGCGGGCACTGAGATCACATATGCTCGGATGTCTGCTCAAACAATTTATTTACCTTGTCAAATGCTTCGCACATTTTACATCTGCTCCTGTCATTTAGATGAAATTGTAGTTCTGATATTACCTTGTAATCTCCATTGTTTGCATAATTATATTATTGCTTAAACCATATTAATGATTTAAATAATAGAATACTATAGCCAATCTTAAAATTGCAACTTGTTTGATGAGGCAAGTCAGGTCTCCATATGGGCTCAGCTAAAAAAAAAATCATTTTCATTCAACTGAGCCTATGAAAATGCCTCTGGATGATTCCATGTGTGCCTGGATTAACAAGGCGAAGCCGGAAATCACTAAAACTTTGAAGTTTCATCATTCTGATAAGTGCCCAAACTGAGTAAGTGGCCTCCCTAATTGCCCTTTAAAACTGACCAAAACACTTTAAAACTGACCAAAACACGTTGCGGGATTTTGGAAACTGATAAGCATACAAATTGATATACAAACATTCACCCTGCAAAATGGTTTCTCTTGATGATGCACAAGGTGAGAGATTTTAATCTCTAAAGTTTTTTGTTTCATTCCATCTGCAACTGAACAAGTCAGCAAACAATAAAATGTATTTCATATGGATTTGGTAAAAATACCAAATGGACTCTCGGGGGGCTGAGACTTTGCATATTGGTACATTGTGATACCGAAAGTAAAGAGCAACAATTGGTTTCAGATGGGCATCAATAGATCACGAAATATAGCTTTGTGAAAATGGCTACTCGGAAGATGTAATTCTGTGCATGTAGAAAAAACGAATAAATTGCAATTGGATTGGACTCGAGAAACCCATCAGATGGACTTCTGAGAATCTGACAGTGTGCATACAAGTTCATTTTCATACTAGGAATATAGGGCAGCAATCAGCTTATCTTGAGGATCTAGCTGAGTAAATTCATTAGACGGATTGACTGAGGCCTCAAAATGAAACTGGGAATTCACTTTCATGTCTACAGTATAGAGGAACACTTAGTTTGTCATGAAAGTAAACTGGACATGAGACATTTGCCTCCAAAGTAGGCCATTTGGATTTTTCTTAAAATGGGCACAATGCAACTCTATGTAAATCCCTCAAACTGGGTGCATCAAAAATCAATCAAAATTGACTATAGAAGGCTGCAAACTGGTACTTATGATGTCTGATAGGAGTTCAACATATTCCCCAAGCGGTTTCTTAGGAAAATCACTGGGTATTCATTTATTCACTCTCACAATAGGTCCTTCAAAATCAAATTTCCAGGGGTGCACTTTCATACCTTCGCAAAATTTTCAACATAGCCACTTCAAATTCCTTCAGAATTTGTAGGAGCCAACACAAAGCACCATTTACTGATATAGAGAATTACTTGATCAACTCTCTCTAATGGCAATTAAAACCTACCCTGTCCATAACTTCAAGCAAGAATTCCCACACAACTGTGTCAAAGGCTTTGCTTACATCTAGTTTTATAATCATTCCTACCCTGTGTTCGGCTTTGAGTGTGTGAGCGAACTCACTTCTAAGTAGAATGCAATCAGATATCTCTCTACCCAGTATAAACCCATTCTGTTCTACTGATATTATTTTCCCAAGTATCCTCTTTAATCTGTTTGCTCGTACTTTTGAAATAATATTATATGCAATATTACATAGTGATATTGGCTTATAATCAGAAAAAGAAGAGCATTCCGGCTTCTTTGGAATTAGAGAAATTATTGAATTATTCACATCCTTAACATACCTTTTAGATCTTCTAAAATCCTCAACCACATGCCAAATCTCTCTGCCCATGAAGTTCCTACAGTTCTGGAAGAAACGTGCAGTGAATCCTTCTGGATCGGGCGCTTTGTCAGGATGGAGCTAAAACAGTGTCATTTTGACTTCTTCCATTGTCAGTTTTTCACATAGTATTCTATTATCGTCTTCACTCACCAATCTGGGGATCAATGAGGGGACGGTTGAGCAGTTGGGGGCACTCATCATCAAGCTTCAAAAGAAAAGGGTGGAAATGAAAATTTCAGCGTGTGAGACAGTCTGTCCCATAAACTATCTTTAGCCTCGCAGACGTTAAAATTATTTTCTCTCTTTTTTCATATCCAGAATCCCTCCACTTCTTCCACCTTTGATTTGACTGCCCAGTAATTCTTTGAAGTGCTCGACATCCAAACTCTCTTTCGCCAAATAACCTCCCACTGTGCGAATCTCCGCAATTTTGTTTGTTGCTCTTCTTGCTTGTACTGAGGCATGGAAAAACTTTGCATTTGCATCCCCCTCCTTTATCCACACCTCCCGTGATTTGTCTCTCTACTAGACTTCTTCCCTTTAGAACAGTTCTGAAAGTTCATCTTTCAACAATTTTTCTTTCGTGTACTCTTCTGATCTGATTCCCTTTCTAATAACTTTCTCGGTCAATTGTCTCATTTCTCCTTCCATCCTTGATTTCTCAGCAAATATGTCCTGGAACCTCTCTTTGTACCATTCTCTCAGTATTTTATATATTGGAGTTTTTTTTGACAAATTTGAACCTCGTGGATCCCCCAATTCAAAATTCACTCCACCATTTTTATAAAAGGCCAATCAGACTCTTATCTCTCCACCACATGTTTTGGAATCTGAAACATGTTTTCTGTTGATCTGGATTCCCTTTCATCTCCAATTTGACTGGTCCCATACAACTACTGGCAAAATGTTTGCCTTCACTTGTATATTGTTGTTAAACCATGTTGGAGAAATAAGAAATCGATCTAGTCTTTCAGCAATTGAGGTAAAGTCCTTTCGTCGATTTGTTCAAGTCAATATGTCGTTCAAAGTTGGACAATCCACTAATCCAAAAGTTGGTACAAAACTCTGAAAATTGGATATGATTTGGTTGGATTTCATAATTCCTCCACTTTTCTCTGCTAGTTACAGTATTGTATTGAAATCTCCCCTCATGATAATCTTATGACTGTTGTCGTTGTGTAGGAACATGAGTCTGAGAGTCGATTCCCACTGGGCTGCCTTCTCTTCTGCTTTTGTAGGCCATATACATTTATTACTATGAATTCATTATTGTTTGTTATATCATAAGCCTTACCAGCCATCCAATATTATGATGTGTACAACATTTTTATTGAAACTAAATTTTCTCTCTACAGAATTCCCAGTCCCCCAACCGAACCGGTGGACCCTTCAAATTCATCTTTCTAGCACGCTTGCAGTAGTTTTCAAACTTCCTCCCTTCCTCCAATGATAGTTTCATTTCTTGAAGCAAAATTATATTTCTGCTAAAGGTTTGAATTTGACGCCTAATTAGGTGCATCTTGTCAGGGGCATTTAAGCCCCTGACATTACAGGTTGTGATCTCCATTGCTTCCCAAGGGAGGAATTGCCTCCTTTGGTACTCAAAAACTTCTTAATGCTTATGAATTTCTTCTCAATTGCCTCTTTGTTCCCTAGTTGAGTTAGAGCCTTCCTTCCCTTATTGTTCTTCCTTTTATATATTTTTCTTGCTCCCAATATCTTTGTAGTCAATTGTGAAATGCATCTTTCATCTATAATGTCTAGTTCATCCTCCTCTAATTCTTGTTCTGAATCAGATTTGCTTATTTCCATCACACGTTCCTTCCCATTTTCTTGTTCAATTGGTATGCAGGGAATATGTGAATGTAATCTTGTTCGTCAGTTTTATCTTTTGTTTCTGGGATCGAATCGACCTTACCTAGGTCCTTATTCCCTTTGGCATTCGTTTCCTGATTAATAGCTGCAGTGCCAGAGTATTAAGAGGTCTTGGATTTAAATTATTGGAGGCAAATTTCTTTCTCCAAATCAAAGCCCTTTTTTGTCCCTTGGTGCAACCTTCTCAAAGTGATTTTGGGCTTTACGTTTAAGACAATATATTTTCTCTTCTTCAACCTATTTCTTGGTTCCATATGCATCCATTGCCAAGTAGGCTCATGTGTCACAAGACAGGTTTAATTGCAGCGATCTTCATCCGAATATGTTTTCCCAAATTGCCCTCAATTATTTCCATGCTGAGATCAATTAGGGTTCCTAATGTCCTCCCAATTTTTTACAAACACCCTCCCGCCCAGTATTCCATTGGCAGATGATAGAATCTCAACCAGATCGAGTGTTCGTATGGGCGCATGTTAATTGGGTTGAAATTACGATTCCATGGCTGCGTGTATAATGGGACATCGTTCATGTACCAAATTCCGTTATTAATGATTCTCAGTTTTTCCTCCTCACTCGCGAATATTACCATAAAGAAATGCATCGGTAGAAATTTTATTATAACCTCAATTCTCCATTGTTCTTTGATCCAATCCTTTATTGCCGCTCTGTCCGGCTTTGCTCCTGTGAATCGGCAGAAGAAGGCGAATTTCTCCATAATCTCTGTGTCCTCTCGGGTTTCTTCTATAACATCGATCTCAACTATTTCTTCTGCAAATCGGCTCGTGTTCCGCCAGTTTTGGCTTCCCTAAACTTTCTTTGCTTTGACTTCGTTCATTTGGCGAATTGTAAATTCTCCCTCTGCCAATTTTCGCTCACTGCATTTTTTCGCTCTACAATATGTTGTTCTTAAATCGTTTAAACTACTCTTAATGGTTTTAGTATATTAGATTTCTTTTATGAGGGCCTTCACTTATAAATTATAATATTATATTAAATATTTTTGTAATGTTTGTTTATAAATTGTTAGTTAAAATACACTCTCCAAATTATTACATTTACTATTACAAAATTTTAAAAAAAATTATAAATTAATATGAAAAATATTTAAGATAATTTTTATTTTTTTTATCGATAAAGGGTTGAAGTCGAATATGAGAAAGTGTATCGAACAATTTCCTTTCCATTTTTCATATCCTTTAAACATTCATAAACCAATAACTATTCTGATCGCATCCATCTATCCTTCATATGGAGATGTGCACAAATTAAATAATAACTTTTTCATATTTTACCTAAATCTGAATGTAGCAGTTTTAATCTTCTATTGATCTTACCTGTCCTAAACAATAATTCTCCCTATCTTACCAAGATTTTATTACCTTCAAATAAATTTGAAAAAGGTAGAGACAATATTATAAAAAGTTCTATTTTATTACTATAAACGACGATTATAATATATGGCAGATAAGCCTTTAGAGTCCATTGGCCTTCCTTCTAATACTTCCCTTCAAGACTAAACCATATTACATCAAGCATATCAAAATTTGGATAATTAGATTACCCATACAACCTTAAACTATAGGATCTATACCAATTATGCAGTAACAAATATTACTTGATACTAGGTTTGATTCAAAATAACCCAAATTCTATAATACTTTTATCTATATTGTTTATACAAAATAGGACATTATAAGCCCCACCTGACATGATATATTCTACCCTAACCCAAAAAAGAAGCCATCTATATTTACAATAACATATAAAAAATATTTTAAACACCTAAAACCAAAACTTAGTCACAATCTGCATGTAGGGCCTACTTTTTTATCGTCTGGCCTTTATGGTCATGTGCTACACATCCAAGACAGTTGGGGTTGAGGACTTCATTGTTTCCATTGGATCAAGTCCATCTCCCACAAGCTTTGACCATTCTTCATCATTGCTAGTATCAACCCCATCCTCCCTCATGTAACTTTCTAGCTAATTTCCCCTTTTGTATTCCTTATTCTCATCAATTTTAGTAATAAATCTAGATTTCTATAGATGATGGGTTTTTGATAATTGAAAAACCCAGTCTTTTGTAACTAGAATATGTATCCTTAGGATTGTCCTTCCTCTAATAATAAAGAAATTATAGTTATTTAGTTGTGGGATAGTTAATTTCCCACTGATATTATTTATAACAATATCAAGATCTCCCAAAATCCCCTTCACAAAGATATGCTAACAAAGAACTTCTATGACATTTTTATCATTTTCAACATGTAATGTTGAAGCTATAATGTGGCAGGGATATCAATATCCACTTTATACCAATGATCAATATAAATGAATTCACCTCATATGACTCTCTAGATAACCCTATGAATCAAACTATGGGAAAACATCATATTCTTCCTAAGCCTTTCCTTCTTTACCTCCCCTAGGAAGGCCATATGCCTATTCGTTTCTTTGAGATGGGTAGGGATATCCATTGTCTAAAGCAACAATCATCTGTCAAATGCTACCCAGTGCCTACTCATAAAGAAAATGCACTCAAAGAAGAATTCATTGATCTTTATAATCAACTAAGGGGAGGTATACATACTAGAAGGTTCTAAAGAGAATAAATACCATATTAACTAGTCATGATTACTAACTCAACTCAAAGTATTGAATTTAACTTTACTTCGTATATTTTGGAGACGTGTGAAGTTTTTCTATCATGATGATTTGAGCACAAAACACTTAATCATAGGCAGTGGTTAATAATAATTGATGACCTTTCATTAAATTCACATGTGTGTCTTACCTATTGAAGTGATACATATCATGTAAACCTTATTCTATAATAATTAGATGTTATTCTCCATATTTCCTTCTATTTATCTTGTACTTTGTGTTGACTTCATGTTGACTCATCCTTCGCTCAGTAGGAGATGATGTGGTAATGGAGCATTTTCCAATTTTCTTGATTAAACATCTTACTACCATCTCTTAGTCAACTTAATTATTCAAGCGATTCTCCATCCACTCCCTTGTTAGCTAAGCAGACTGCTTCTATATTAGCTTCTCTATGTATGTGGTTGATTGTAAGAGCTTCAAAATATTTCAATAGTTCTAAGGTTCTCCCAAGAAGAGAATTCAACCTCCAATTAGGGGTGTGTTATGCCCTGCATACCCGTCCCTACATTTTGTGTGCAAAATGTTAGGTCCCCTCTTTCGCTTTTGGCTCTTGCCTTGTTTTCTTTGCTTTTGTTTCTTTTGTTTTCTTCTCTAGGTTTTCCTTCCCGCGGGGTTTGTTTTATTTTCATTTTTATCTTTCGTGTCTCCGGGACCCGGTCCCGGAGTTGGTTGTTTCCTTTCCAGAGCTGGATTTCAGACTCCAGGGATTCTCCGCCATGATGTCTCCTTCTCATAAGAAGACATGGTTGTTCGTAATCCTTAGGCCCGAAGCTGAAGGTTCGCCTGTTCTGAAGTTTGCAAGAAAAAAGGTAACTTGCTTTTTACCTCGGGTATAAATAAGATTTACATGTCACTTTCACAGTTACCGCGATTAAAAACACTTAGAGTTTTTAGAGTGATTCATTGGCGATTTGAGTGTGATTAAGTGAAAATTTCTCTGAGCTTAGTGGATAACTACGAGTTGATTTTCAGTAGCTGTTCATGAGCATTGGAGGTCAAAGCTGTTGCAGAGCGGTCCTAGTGCCTCCTCTCTTTGTCGTCTTCGGATTCACAGGTTGGTTTTCTGATTCTTGCCCTCACTTTGTTTGTTTTTGTTTCATTTTTTTTTGGTTTGTTTCATTATGGTTTTGTGTTTTCTGCTGTTTGGTTTGCCACCCGTTGGTGGGTTGGCTCTGCCAGAGGGTCGTTTGCCCTCTGTGCAGTTGTAGGATTAATGTACATCCTGTATTCTATTTTAAGGTAGCTTATGTATATCGTGTATATCTTGTTTATGCTGCATATTGGTGCATTTTTTTGGTATATTTTTGTATATGGCATGTATATATGCTTCGGCCCTCAGCCCTCCTATATTTTATGTATATATGTTTTGTATATCCCACAGAGCTCGTGAGCCCTTTGCACTTTGTCGTGCCTTTTTACCCCGTGAGGTCGAGCTCATCGAGACGGAGTCGCCACGGTTCGAACTCGGCACCTCACTGGTTCAAACCATGGCGAATTTCTCTCTCCTTTGTCTCATCGCATTGAAGGCAGATTAATTTCCCATGTATGAGCATTTAAATGTGTCCAATCTGGCATTCATTTTTGCCCCGTGTCGGCCCACTTGTCTTAATTAATGCCATAAGTGTCTTTACGTTGCCTGCCATCTTACCACGTGCCAACGCACGTCGACCAAAGTACAGCTTGTTGCTAGTCACATCGACAACGGCTAGTTTGTCTGAACTACAAACCTCCAACGAGACCTTGTCTTCTACTTTCCCTTGTCACCATGTCAGCACACTCTGAAATGCTAAGTCATGTTCATTTTAGATACTCTAGAACTTTTGATGTATGCACTAACATTTGTTTGACAGGTGCAGGCTGGTGAAGAATCTCCCAGAGTTGTAATTTATGTTTGTATATATCCTGACGGTTCTCCGGTCTTGCAGGTTGTGGATAGAATAATTGAAGATGTCTGACGATTTCGCTCCTCCTGATAGTCTAGAACTACCCACCACCTCTACCCGGGCAGCTACAAAATCAAAGATTGAAAGAATGTTTGTGAAGCTGCCTTTAACCTCCAAGTATCTGAAGCACGAAGGTATTGCGGGGTCCAAGATAGACTCCAAAGTTCAGGAAATAATGGACCCGAACCCCGGGACCTGGGCCGAATTGCAAGGTTTAATCCAGGCCATTTATAGGTTAAAGGCCAAAGGAGACAAGATAGCCACCTGCTTAGCTGCCTCCAACATCATAAAGGCTACAAAATTTCCATGTACGGTGCAGTCACCAGAACTTATAAGGCGACTAGCAGTATTGTACAATGCAGCCACTCGCTCAGTTCTACTCCTGGATCCTCGTCTGCTGCAATACCCTACCACCATCGTCACATTGGATGCTCCCACCTTTGCTTCTGGGTTGGGAATCCTGCAGCTCAAAGGGTCCACCGTCATCACCAGGGCCAACTCACTAAAGGAATTCGGTGAGGCTGAAATCATTTCCTGGCATCACCTCAACAATCATTGGTTGAAGTCTCCAAAGCGAGACTACAAAAGAATGAAGTTGGAAATTCCCTGTGGAGATTTCAAGGAGCCCATAAAAGCGGACATCATATTTTGATGTAGGATCTTCGGATGGCCCCACGCCCAGAAATTCTCGGTGTGGATGTATTATTTCCTGTATTGCATCACAACACACAACAGGACCTTCAACTGGGTGGCAATTATATCTAACCATGTGGATACATAGATGAGGACCGTCGCCCAGAATTCCTAATTTTACATGACATCATATGTGTTGTGGGCATTAGCACAACAAAGGCTAGCTTTTCAAGGTCTGGGGACAGTCGAGGAACTCGGGAACGGTCCAGGACAAGTCACACCATGGGACCATTATCCCCAACTACAGTGGGAGCTCAGCTCCCAGAACTTCTATCGAGTAAATGACGCCTTCATTTACCATAACATTCTAACACTTACCCAAGATTCTAGGTATCCCCTCTCACAGGCGACAATGACGTTGGTCAACTCCTATCACTAGTAAATTTGACCTCAATTTTTGACGGCAATTGGTCGAAATTTTGATAGTAATTGGTCGAAATTTACGACCAAACATTCGTCGGTCTTTTTTTGTCGAAGTTTCGACGTGTTTATAATTGGTCGAAATTGCGACCAAAATAAAGGTCGGAATTTCGACTATATCCCAAGCTTAAAATTGCCGTCATTTTTTACTGCATTGGTCGAAATTTCGACGAATACTTCCACCAACGAGTGGTCGCAAATTTTGACCAATTCACTAAAAAAATGACGAGAATGCCATGCTTTCCAC
>MU225995.1:6680-23700 GCA_018584345.1 Thuja plicata
TTACATCTCCTCTTAATTTACACACACTTAATTGCATCTTTATTCCTTAGAGGTGGATCGTAGTGCAAGAAGGTTCTGGTAATTTAATTTTTTGAACTAACTTCTCAAGGCACAAGGAACTACCCAATAGTAAAATTTCTTATAAGAAAAATTACATTCTTCTATTTATAATCGCATTACCAAGGCTCCATCACTAATGCACTAACAATTAGCACAACATGGAATAGTCTATTTATTTATGGTAGATTAAATGTATACTATCATTTTCTCCCATTTTAATCTCTATAATTGTCATTGATTGTCCATAGTTTCATTACAATACATATTAATTACTTTTTAATATACTAAAAAAATAAATCATTGATTCCTAGCTGACATATACCTTCTGATAATTCATAAGTACCTGACAAAGTATAAGGACACAAAAGATTTATGGGTTACATATCTACCTTGGAGTTTGTATTAAGTTTGAAGTGTATCTCGAAAAGGGTCTTCATATTTAATTACCAAGGTGACTCTATTTACACGTGCATTTTGCTATCGTATTATAGTCATAGGCAATGAGATTGGTTGATATTATTTTCTTAAAAATCCTCTTAAAAAAAAAAGAGGTTTGGATTCTACTAACAATAAGCATCATCTGTTCATATCCCTCCCAATTTATTTATCTAGGTACGTTCATTATACTATTTTATATGAGTATCTTATGTGATAACATGTGTTTCATTTCACATTGACCCTTTAATTAAAATATTCCTATGTACCTCGTCCAACTCTTATAGAGAAAAATTGTAGGCCTTCAAGCGATTATTGGACCCAAAGCCACCCAGTGTTGCGAAACCTGGCTCTGATACCAAAATGTCATGCCCAAAACTAGGGAAAAACACACACACAAATGTTTTTTTAAGACATAAAACAACATCAACAATGATGACACAATAATACTGAGAGCGTTGAGGGAAGGTGAGAACATGGTGAAGTTGCTTCTCAAGCTGAAAGGTCTAGTCATAGATTGAGCCAGGGTTATCGATAAAGGCGATTGCAGAGTCGGTAATCCAACTTGAAAGATGTTAAGAGAATCTACAGTTTAGTACTGTAAGGACACAGGGGTATACTGACCCCATTAATGGTTGACCTAGCAATCAAATTAATTAATCCTATTCAATTTCATTACAATCCTTAAACATTCCTGGTTTAATAAGGTTCCCATAATTACTATGATCTTATCCAATTTCGTTGTGAAAGGATGTGTTTAATTTTCTAACCAATTTCATTCCAATAATGATAACCTGAAAGTTGTATGTAACTAGGTTTTATCTTCGTATGTGATTCGTTAACATAATCGATAATTTGTCTACGTTATTAGTTCATGAGTTAACCATATTAATAATTAAATTATATTTGACATTAAACTAGGTAATGTGAACTAGCATGAAGTGTTATCTAAACATACAAGGTGGATTAGTTAAACTACCATTACAAGATGTACTAAAGTCCTCTTATACATTAAATTAAATTAAATTAAGCAAATCAATTCATTAGGCCAACACCTTATTAACTAATTCACAAATTCACAATTTTAAAAATAACCTAAACTAACTAATGTTAATGATCCATTTAAATATTTAACCCTTGGATGAAATAGATTATAATTTTAATAAGTTGGTTCAAAACTAATTAAATTTGAACATGTTAATAAATCTATTACTCTAATAGTTTATTTAATTAAAATTATAATTCCATTAACATATAAGCATATCTATACATTTTGCATAAAAAAACTAAATCTACTAATCTAATAATTAACTACACCATAAAACTATATCTAAACAAATCTACATAATATAAATAAAACAATGAGGGGTAAATCTATTTAACTAACTTAAACTAATTTAATTCCCCATTAACTATCCTACTAACTACCTACTAACTACCTATCCTACTAACTACCTATCTACCTATCACATCACCCCCTTATCCCCATGGCCCACTTGCCAAGTGGGTGGGGTGATGGAATTCACATTCTACCCAAAAGGTGGCGTGAGTTTTATGCATGGGAAACCTTTTTGAAAAGGAATGCGCTTGAAACAAGGAGAGGTGGGGTCTACTTCAATGTTTCCCCTTTTTCTAGACTATAATAAAGTTTACTCATATCCCAATGTTAGACCAAAGTACGCGTGGAATGGGGAAGAGTCTCTTGTCATAAGAATTTGTATTTAATGCCATGTCAGCCCTCCCAAACCCACACATGGTAAGAGAGTAAGAGATTTGACTTTGGGTAAAATAATATAATGAAATGTCAAAACTTGTTACCCATCAACATTTTAATAACATTTTGTTTAATGCGACTTCTGTCACTATATCCTGCGCCCATTTATGGGAAGGGATGTGTTTTACAAGTCATGTTAGGACATTTTTTATTTATCTAGAGTTTAGTAACTAATAATAAGGTTAGGTTAGGGAGTTAGAACACTAGCTCTAATTAGGAAAAAACATCTTGGGGAGGGAATATTCTCTATGACAAGGAGAATTATTTCCCTTCCCATACAAATTCCAGAGAGCATTTTTGCTCTAAAATTTTGGAAAGTAACATTGGTATTATTTGTTTTTAGCTTCTAATATATTGTTTTCTTGATTTTATTATTGGAGTAACTAATAGTATGCATTGAATTATTTTATTTGTGCAATACACTAAGTGAACTATATATTGAATATTAATATTAGGTGATTTTTGCATTAATATACTAACTTGTTTGATTTACTGTTGTTATCATGTTGATCTTTTCTTTTCAAGAATAGAAGTTACAATGAAGATTTTAAGGTAAAATATTGAACCTATTGAGACTGAATATAGATTTCCAAAGGAAGAATGGAGTGTCTTTAGCTTGAAAACTTGAAATCAAATACATTATAAAGATTGCAAGATTATAATCCACAAGATTACATTTGCTATGAAAAACTATTACATTGTCTTTCCTCTCAATATTGGATATCATTTCACCATGAAGGATTAACTTCATTATTCTAAAGGATAGAATACAATAGACATGAAACTAAAGATTCATCATGCACATTATGGTAATCTTCCAAATACAACTACACATCTTCAAGGTGGAAGATCTATATATTCAATGGAAAGCATGCAATATTCCTTCCTTTAATGAGGCTATTACATAATGAATAAGAACTCTTCACATCTTACTTGATATAACTTTCAATATAAACATTACAACACTCCACAAGAATGAATCTCAATACAAAAGGAATAACCATGCAACATTAATATTGCTCTCACACAACTACACCAAAATATAGATTTCTCCCAAGCCTTTCCACAATCATCTTGACTTCAAAACCTACAAATACATAGGGAGAACCATGGGAAGCTCACCTCCCAACCAAGATCTCAAATAGACCACCCCCGATCTTGGAGAACCAAGGCTAAACATGTAACACATCCAAATTCTCACAACCATCACATATGCACAAAACAACAATTAACTCCGAACCAAGGCTTCACAAATAAGTTTTCCAAACCTATTGAAATAGGGTGAAGGTGGGCTTTTCCAAGGAGATTAGAATTGCCTATTCAAAATTTTCAACAAGAGTTTTTTCATGCCTTTCCAAGGCTACATTGACATTCCTTCCATATACACATTTGGTCATTTCCTCTTCAAGGCAAAAAAACATACATCTTTCCATCCAATCTTCCTTTATCTCCCCCAAAATTAAGATAAAATACAATGGCATACAAGGGCCCATACACATTGAATTTTCTCCCTCTTCTCTCCATGAGAAGAGGCTCTCACTACAATGGAGAGCCCAACTAACCCCTTCACCCAAGACCACTTCTTACCTTTTCAAGGGTAAGTAATGCCTTAAGAACTCATGAACAACACTCCCAATCCAAAGGAACAAGAAATGATACAAAATCCCAATGCATCCCCAACGCAACACACAATAACAAGATTTACATACAATAACACTATACAAGATTTACATATATGAACACCATCCAAGATTTACATGCTCATAAAAACAATAACATAAAAAGCTAAATTGCAAGAGTATTTCTCAATGGGAAGAATCCACCAAACTTGGTCCAAGAAAAATGACAAGAGTCTGGTTGAGAAGAATCCCTTATCCTTTTATTTTCCTTCCTCCAACCCTAATTGTCTCTAAAATTAGAGAGTGGGTGAACACCCACTAAGTCTCTCCAAACCCCCTAAAAAGACCCCTAGAAGTGTACTCAAGACCTAGAAATTAATGAGACATGCCCTCTAGTCATTTTGTCTTACCTCTTGTCTCAGAATATAATCCGCATCAGAATATAATCCACATAATATAATCATCATCATAAATTATAATCCTTGAATTACAAATAAACATACATAAACTAAATCATCAGAAAATGAACTCATTGACTCACAAGTCACACTAATCATTCAAGATATTATATAAATCATGATGTAGTTTTATCTAAATTGCATTAACATTAATTTTATCAATTCTAAAAACACCCAAATGGCATAAAATAAAATAACCAATTCCTCAAGTAATAGTTACAAAAATGTCCTGAAACTCAGCAAGATATTTCATCACCTATCCTTTAACTTTCAAAGAATTTTACATCTCGACATAATTCCAATCTCGATTATAGTTTTCCTGAACAACTGATATCAACATGTGTACCCAAATTGAAACATCTCACCATCAAACATCATAATGTATCATAGGGTCAACATCATGAGTATGGAAAGTGTCGTAAATTATAAATTATCATCATCTAATTTAACCAAATCCCTATCAAAAGGGTAAAACCTCCTAATTCATCAAAACGTCAAGCCAATTACTAGGTCTATTAAAAAGGTAATTGGAAAAGCTATGATGGGTTTGGGGTGAGGCCTCAAAACTTTATTATGTTGTATTCAAAGGATTCAAGGTATATTAGATGGATGTCAAATCTCCATTCCTAAATGGAATGCTAGAAGAAGAGGTATACATTAAAAAATTAGAAGGGTTTGTTGATCCAGACAAGAAAAATATGGTATGTAGACTACAGAAAGCCTTGTCTGGATTGAAACAAGCACCTAGAGCATGGTATGAAAGAATGCACTCCTATCTCATTAACATTGAATTTGTTAGAACAAGTGAAAATAGTAATATGTACTTAAAAGAAGATATTGATGGTAATATTCTGATTGCTGAAATTTTTGTTGATTATATCATTTTTGGGGGAAATGAAATGTTATGCAAATCCTTTGCTAATGAAATGAGCAAAGAGTTTGAAATGTCTATGTTTGGGGAGATCAAATTCTTTCTTGGTCTATAGATTCTTCAACAGAATGTAGACATATATATCACTCAGTCCAAATACATCAAGGAAGCGCTGATGATATTCAAGATGGAAGATTCCAAACTAGTTGGAACACCTATGGCTACTGGATGTAAGATGCCAAAAGAAGACAAAAAAAATGAGGTAAATCAAACCTTGTATAGATCAATGATTGACAAACTAATGTATGTTGTTCATACCAGACCAGACATAGCACATGAAGTTGGAATAGTTGCAAGATTCTCTGCTAATTCCAAAGAATCACATATGACTACTATCAAGGGAATTCTGAGATATCTGAAGAACACCGAGGACTATGGCTTATGGTATAAAAGAGAAGGAAAATTTGAGCTACAAGTCTATACATATGCTAATTGGACTGGAAACATTTATGACTGAAAGAGCACAACTGGAGGAGCATTCTTCATGGGTGATAGACTTGTCACATGGATCATCAAGAAGCAAGGATGCATCTCTCAGTCTAATGCAGAAGTAGAATATGTGGTTTCTGTTGCAAATTGCTCCACTTTTGCATAGACCAAACAATTGTTGGAAGGTATGAATATTAAGATTCTTGAACCGGTGATTATTTATTGTGATAATACCAGTGCAATAAACATATCAAAGAATCTAGTCATGCATGCTAAGACTAAGCATATAGCAATCAAGTATCATTATTTAAGAGAATAAGTACAAGAGAAAGAAGTGATACTAGAATATGTTCAATCAAAGGAACAACTAGCTAATATATTCACCAAGCTATTACCAAAAGATACATTTGAGTACCTGAGAAAGAGACTAGGGGTCCAACCCTTGTCTATCGGTCAGTAAGCTGACTAGAAGGTTGCATCGGTCTACAACAAATCAAAAGATCATTCATGTTGATGAAAGAATAGAGATGGACAGCAATAGATACATCTGTACATAGCAAGGTACAAATCTACACCGAACACCAAAGTCAATTTATTTCTGATGGATAGGGAAATTCAAGGAGTATATTATAAAAAGGAAGGAAGATGATATAGAAGAGAATTGTTTGGCATTGTTGTCAAAGGGAGAGAGATTCTCATTTTCATAAAGGGAGATAGATTCTCATTTTCATAAAGGGAGAGATTATCTCATTATCAGATATTATAAGGGAGAGATGATCTCATTGCAGAAAATATTATATCATTATCCATGGAGAGAAGTTCCTAAGAATTCAAAGGGAAAGTTAAGCAAAGGGAGAGATTAATTACATATCAAATATTCATGAAAGAGAGAGCAGTAACAAAAGGAAGAGAATACACACCAAGGGAGAGATGACTCATTGCTGTCAAAGGAAAAATAGATTATCAAGAAGAGGAACAGTCAAGGGACACCACCAAATAGATACAGAAGCTGCTAAATCTATCCTGTCAAGGGATTGAAGATTGAAGAACTCACTATGCAAGAAACAAATCTAAGCTATTTGAGCTTACCGAGAGCTAGACATCTGTAATAGTTACAATAGGAAAGATTGATGAAACTGTTATATTTCCTATTGTATTACTAATAATATAGTGTGATAATGTAGTATGTTGCCATCAATGCCAAAGGGAGAGATTGATGACATGTAACTAATTGAATGTTTGAAGATGATAAGTTGATCACCGAAATGCAGAAAGATAATGCAAGACATTAAATCAATTATGGACTATATTGTCATTGATGTCAACTTGATATAATAATCTAATGAGTTATATTCAAAGTGTCAAAGACTTCAGAGAATAAGAGAGATATAGATTATGCTTTTAGTAATGCATAAAATACCATCATTCACTAAGTGATTTCAAACACTGATGGTTAGTGGAATTCGATGGACAGAGATACACGAGAGAAAAGTCATAGTGATGCCCGAGTGATAAAATCGACAAGTTGAATCACAAGCATACCTGATGACCAGAATTACAGTGTAACTCGACGGACAGACATGCCTAAAGGATAGATAGCCCGACAGACAGACAACACCGACGGAGAAGCCCGAAAAGGATTGAAGTGTTGACCAAAGCTATCAAAGAGTTAAAACACCAAAGTTAATTGGAGTTCAGAAATGACAAAATATCTAGCTAGCAGAGCTAAATATAGACTTAACTAGTTGTTGACATTGTTTTAATCGACAAGTTAAAGCTAGTGATAAGTAAAAGATGAAAAGTTATTTTATCCATTTGGCAAGAAGATTTCAATGAGATAAAATAGGAGTTATGATTTAACTCAAGAATGGAGAGAATTGTGGATCACACCAAGATCAAGAAAATCAAGAACGTAGAAATGGTGATATCATGTCTATAAAGAAACAACTTAATTCATTACGAATTAAGGAAGGGGAGTGAATATAAAAGAGGATGTTGAAGAGAAACTGATGAAGAACAACTTCATATAGTCCTGGTCAATCAAGCTGAAGAAAGAGCTAGAGATTTCTGCGGACACCGAGCAACAGAGAAACATAGCATCACCGAGCAGATAGTGGAGCAAAGGTATTGAAAAGATATATTGATCAGAATGGTTTAATGAGCTTGCAATAGATCTGAAAATCTGCAAGTATAAGTTGTATGTATGAACAAATCATCTACTGTTTCAGTTTAACCATTGATTCAGAAAGTCTCTTAACCGAGAAGGATTTAAAGATCCTTTCTAAATTGAGATACATCCCAAGGAGTATCAAGAAATTTGATCATGAAGATATCATGAGATGCCAGATACCATTTGACAAACTACACTGGGTTTGGTCATAGAAGGTAGCATAAAGATGTTCGATATCAAGTGACAAACTATTCTATTAAATCCTCTAACAAGGTTACACCTAACAGTGTGTTTGTAACCTTTAACAGGGTTGGCTCTTCACCGAGCTCACTTCATAAGAGTGAACATTTTGGGTTACTGGTCCCAAGTGGTTTTTCCCTTAACAAGGTTTCCACATTAAAAATCCATGTGTCAATGTGTTTATGAGTCATTACTTTAGTTTTTTTGCATTACACATAACTAATCTAGATTGATCGGTATACTCTAAGTAGTTTACTATTTTTTGATAAATGAAAAGACTGCTATTCGGTAAACTAAAGAATAAGGTTTAACAGAGCACTCTGAGCAGTAGTAATTTGATAAGTATATTTGGAGGCATTCATTTTATAGGACTGAACATAACTAGAAGCTTAATATTTTGGTACTAAGTTTTTGGGTTAATTTATTAAAAAATTTTGAGGTCACGGATTCACCCCCCTCTCAGTTATTTCTAACAATGTTAGCGTCAGGCGAAGATTGAGTAACATATACTGACTCTTCCTGAACCTTTTCCTCACTTGGTTATTTTACCTTCCATACCTTATCACTGTTCATATCTCCTGCTTTCTTGAAATGACTTGTAAATTCATCTGCAATACTCTTAGCATCACCAATATTATTTTTTACATCAATAGGAGGTCCACTTCTGTTCTCAGTTCTATTGTATCTAAAAACCTTCGTTATGTGTCCTGGATTATGACATTTGTAGCATGTAGGAGGTGGTCTATTCTGATTAATTTGCAACTTATAATACTTTGCGATGTGCCCAAAGTTATTACATTTGTAACATGTGGTCTTAACTTTTGTTCCTTCTCTAGTGTAATATTGCTTGGTTCTAGATTGACCAGGCTTTCTGCATTCTACCTTCTTGTGTCCATATTCATGACAATTGAAACAATAGCCACAAAAAGATTTGTAAGGAAATTTACCTCTGCAGTCTCTCTTCATGTGTCCAATCTTGTTGCATCCAAAACATCTACCTCTGAAAGGTCTAATATGTTCTTTAGGTTCTTCAAGAGTATGTCTTTCTTCATCAGTCTTCACTTTAGATTTTTCTTCCTAAGTCTTTCATCATTCAGCTTCATTGAAGCCAACTCCAGTCATGTCTCCTTTAGGTTTTTGTCTATCTCTCTGCTCATCAACCTTATCACTGCTCATATGAAGTTTTTCAATATGTTTCTTAGCCTCAACAAGTTCTCCCTTTATGATTTGATTGTATTTCTCTAATTCTAGATATTTGTTCTTATAGTCATTCAGTTCAATTTGCAATTGTCCCATTTCAATATTAGCACCTTTTAAGGTTTCTTCAATTTTTTTTCTAATATTCTTTACCTTTTGAATCTCTTTAGCTATTTGAAAAGAAGTATTTTCATGATCAAGCTTCAAAGTATCTTTCTTTTGTTCAAGCTGTTTTAGCTGATCTGAAGTATCACTGTCGGAATCCTCTTTTATCTTATCCATAAGATCTTGTCTCTGACTCTTAGATAGTTCAACTTGTTCTTTCATTTTCTTGATGAAACTTTCTTCTCTTCTCAATTTGAATTTCAAGTCCATTTTCTACCTTAGTCTTATCAAGGTCTTCAAGTGTTGCTTCAAAGTTTTCTTCCAAACTTTCAGAATCCATCTTGATCTCCCTTAAGTTGTTAGAATTTCTCCCCAAGGGCCAATAGCTACGATACCAATTGTTAGGATTAAGTAATACAGAGAGAGGGGGGGGGGGGGCGGGGAANGGGGGGGGGGGGCGGTGAATCAGTATTACAACACTTTAAACTTAAACTTATCAAATTCCAACTTAACTATATAATTGCTGAAATGAAAAGAACATAAACACAAAACACACAATTCATAACACCATGAATTTGTTCTCGATGAAACCACGGCCAAGGGAAAAACCTGGTTGAGATGGTACCCACAAATATGCACAAATATGCACTAAAAGTATTGTGTCCCTGTTAGAAGACCTAGCCCTGTTAGGAGCTGAATATTACATTAGTACATTTTCCTGTTAAAGGAACACAAAACCCTGTTAAAGGTATACACTGAGATCACTGCTCATACAATAAGAAATATGTCTATGTTTTATCAAAATGAACATAAACAAGCATCTGCTATGCTTAGGTAGTTCCAGTTGTAGCTTGCATCACCATCTGGTTGATTCTAACATCACAATACATCCATTCATCCATTTGCATACATACAATACTTCGCTTTTCAAAAGCTCTTCATATATATACATTATTATATACCCAGTCGGCTCCCAAATACATCACAAAATGGAACCAACACTTATTAAAAAAGTAAATACAAAGTCAGCAATCATACACTATCAAAATATAGGTAATACACAATCCAAATTCAACATAGCACGTTTGGATTCCACGTTACACTCCCTCAATCATCATGACCATTCAGCTGCTCTGTCTCGTTGTATCACTGTCTTCGCATGTCTTCAAACATTTGTATCTTTCATCTCTGAACTCCAAAACTCAAGTGACCTTAACTGAAGGTCTAGCATACCCAAAAATAGTTTCCTCTAATCTCGCATGTCTTCATCCATCATATACAGTGTTCGCTGCCCAAAATTATACTCTTGTACCCTGTAAACTACTTTTTGGACTTAGTCACTTTGCAAGCCTTAACTCCAAAACTATGTTCCACTCCAAGCGATCATTCATAACTGATGTGTTGCCATAAATAACAAACCTAATGTGTCCATGAGCACTCCTGAATGAGCCACTTGCCAACAATCTTTCTCTTTGGCATTGATGGCAACACTTAGTGAAAAATGACTAAGTGTCAATACCAAAAAAGAATATAAATTACACTTCTTTATCTCCTTTACATATTTACTATTCCAGATTATCTTCTCTATCTTTCCTCTGTACATTTTTCATATCTTCTCTTCTCCCCCTTTGACATAAATGGAAAATGTATACAAAAATGTAG
The DNA here is from genome assembly GCA_018584345.1 of Thuja plicata. Taxonomy (NCBI): domain Eukaryota; kingdom Viridiplantae; phylum Streptophyta; class Pinopsida; order Cupressales; family Cupressaceae; genus Thuja; species Thuja plicata. The sequence continues at coordinate 17,761 of MU225995.1, forward strand.
AATATATAACAAAATTGATACAACTGCTTACCAAAAATTTAGACCATCTTAAGCACATCTTGGAAAGAGCTTTCTAAGATCTTTCCTTCTTCAGTCCAAGTATTTACCAATATCTGACTCACATGAATCAGTCCATTTAGTGCAAAAGAAGATGTTTCTACCGCCTTTAACTTAGTAGGCATGTTCCCAGTGAGAGCCTGCGCTGTCTTCTCCATGTGCGAAAGGTGTATATCAAGAATTGATAACTTAGGAGTAATCAAACTCTTCAACATACCAAATCTTCCCATAACTCTCCCTTTCTCTGTCTCTAACACACTCAATTTGTCCAATAGTTTGGACACTTCTTTGTCTAACTCTAATACAATGTGTGAGGAGGTCTCACAACTGTGTATCAACTTGTCTAGGGTCTGTCTGTCCTTTGTTATAATGTCCTCAATGTTCTTAAGGTGTCTGATAGGGTTTACACAGTAGTTGTATAACTTCCTTCCACGTGTCACAAAATTCTTTGCTTTAGACATTGTTTTACCTAGTATGCCCAAGTCCCATGCAATAGACTTGCCTGCTTACTCTAACTTCTTCGCTAATTATTTCTGTTCTGCTTTTTCTTCTGCGATCTTCTTGAAGGACTCATAGTGACCGTCAAAGTTATCCAATTCCCTGTTCAAGTTCTCTGTAGTGTCCTTTCCTCGGAAAATAAGAGGTATAGGTAGGAGTTTGTTGATGGTATCAACTGCCTTGTCCAATACCCTTGACTTCTTCTCTGTTTTCTACTTTGCACTTGGTCATTTTGCAAGCCTCAACTCCAAAACTGTGTTCGACTCCAAGCGATCATTCATAACTGATGTGTTGCCATAAATGACAACCCTAATTTGTTCATGAACACTCTTGAATGAGCCACTTGCCAACATTATTGTCCTCTGATATTCCTTTGTACACTTGGTCAAACATTCTTTTACTTCCTTCAATACATGACTGATAAATTTGACAGTGAACAGATTTTTTTTACTGCTACTAGGACGTCATGGATCATTGTATCTTCATATAGTAAATATCAATGCTTTTTGATAACAACATCCTTTGTTTATATGTCACTGTCTTTGCATATTATTAGTATTGTTCTGTGGGACTTGGAATCACTGTTCTTGCATCTCCATGATCCTATTCCTAACCTATGCCTCCTTCAAAAAATCCATTTTCTGCATATGTTGCAGTCATTGCAACCTCTAGCCCGCATTTCTTTCTGGGCTTTTATCAAACAGTTAAGGTGCCTTGTCTGTGCAATCGTCATTCTGTATATATGTCAATCAGGGCATTATAATTTCTGCTAAGTACATATGCCAGCGAGCTTCTAAACCTGGTCAAAAAATCTTCTGCGTACATATCCTGCAACCATTACATCCTTGGTGGTCACATTTTTTGAGGAATCTTGTTAAAGATTTGCCACGACTGTCATGTGTGCTTTACATTTTGCATACATGCTTACCAGGGCAACTCGAGCCACAAATTTTGCATAAAAGTTTTATAAAGCCTTCTCCACCAAATCATTATTTGCATATCTTATAATTACACATTCCATGGGATGGTATCTCTGCTACACACATTTGGTCAAACACTTCGTGTGTGTGCTCTGTTTCCATCATTTACATGTGTCCGTGAAAGTTCCTAAAGTCTTCTTCAACATCTCATTCATGCCCACTGTCCCCACGGCGTTGATAGCACAAAGAGTCATCGTGCTCCATTTGTATTTCTACAGCTTGCAAACATGTCTGCGAGGGTAGTTGTAACTCCAACATCTGACAAAAAAAACAGAGTTGCTAGTGTGTGAAGTAGGGAGTAAAATCTGTAATAGCAGACAGTGCAAGTGCAAGTGCAAGTGCAAGCCTAAACCCCAAAACCCCAAATGCACAGTGCTTGAGGAGATATGGTCAAAGCAGTAACCCCAAATGCCCAGAAACCCCAATTCCTAATCCGCACCCCATCACAGCTATTTTGGTCGAGCACCTCCAGATAATTGCGCAACAGCGCGTGATTTTCGACCCTAGATTTCGCCAAACATGCTCGAGCTTTAGCTTGACTTCACCAGCTATGAGGAGAAATTTCATTTGGGCGCTCTTACGCGCTTAATAATTTTGTTGACTGGATCTTTATGGAGTACGAGTGCCAAAGTTTCTATAAACTTTATAAAAATAAAGTTTATAATGTTGGGTTTTAGTTCAAACATTAAGGGGCCCACCATTTTCCAATGTAAATGCCCTTTCTCTCCCACATGTATTTTAAAATCAAACTCCAATATTATCAAAGAGATCATTTAAAATATTATTATTGATAAAATCAATAATATATTTTAATTATTAAATGGAGTGTTTTAAATGATTTTTTTCGTCACTTCACTTTCATTTCAACCTTCCAATGATACCATCATCCATTCTTGGTGATAAAACAAAAAGCCTGTTGTACCCCATGTTGGGACCCTTTGTGGGCCCAACTTAGATTTTTTTTTTTTGTTTTGTTTTGTTTTGAAACAGACTGGCCGTAAATTATACTGAAACCACAATCACAAACATTTCGGATTCGAGAAATGAACAAGCTTTCTCCCAGTTTCTGATTTTCGATATTTTATTTCTGGACCAAAAACTTAACAACTGCATTCAGAATCACCCTGCAAAACTGATCAAATCTTTAAACCAGATCATGAGACCATATAGCTAACGAGAGAATTATAATTTGAGGGTTTGATCTGACCCCTTATAGTTTACAAATTATTAAAATTCAAGCAGGGCCTATGAAAATTAATTGATAAATTTAACCTTTAAAACTTAAGAAACCCCTGTAAGTTTTTGTCCTGAAAAGATATCAAGTCAAACCCTGAAACTGTGTCATTTGATAAGAGTGTTCATTCACATCCGTACAATAAGTATACCAAATGACAACCCATAGTGAGTGACATGACGAAAGTTATTAATTGTCAAAGTTGTTTGTTTAATCATTCATAAAAACTACACTTGTTTAAGACAACTGAAAGACCTATCAATTCATAGCTTGAAAAAATATCAAACAATGTGATAACCTGAAAATAGATGTGATTGCTCATTTAAGTCAAATAAAGAGGTGTGCAAGAGGGATTTATCTGATTCCTCTTTTGTTGCAAAATATCAATCTCCAAAGATGGCTCTCTAGACACCCTCAGTTGTGTAATCAACACAAACCCTATTTTCCTTGGCCATGATAAAAATATCAAATCTAATTTTGAGGTTCTACAACTAAAGAATGTGGTAAAGTAATATGTAGCGAGTCACAAAAACTAGTCAACATCTCTTCACAATCATCTGACCTTGACTACAGTACACAGATAGAAAAACTTAACAAACTGCATTTTCTTTTAGCATGCTAAACATATCAGATCAAAGGCCAGGAGGATGAAAATGCAGAAAATGATACTTTGTGATGTGAAAAGTTTAGGAAACCAGTCCTTTTGTCATTAAAATTATCAGGATGCAAAATGGCAATGCTCGAAGTAAGCAACTTGAACATATGTGAAAAGGCAAATTGCTAAGCTTTATTGAAACCCACTTAGATGTTGATCTGAAAACCTATCAAATCTGATTCAAACTGTTAAAATTTATTGAAACCCACTTACTTTTTTATTTGAAAACCTATCAAATCTTATTCTTAGGGTATGAAGATGAGCATGTGTACTTACTACTTCCATGTGAGCGTGCCTGCAAAGTCACTCATGGAAATATTTGTTAAAGGACCTAACATGGTCTATATAAGATTATTGTTCTATCATTTGGTATTGACACAAGTGCAAATTTTCAATGCTTTATCAAGTATATGAAATACAAATTACTATGCTAAAAACATGCTTTAATATACAAGGAGGTTAGGGGAGTTATATTTCCCTCACATGTTGAGAAATTTCTTTGTGCATCTATCATACTGATAACTACTTTATTACAAAACATTTGTTAGATACTTGGGTACCAAACATAAATAAAAACAACAATTTGCTATCTTCCATGACTTTTTATGAGATTTGATTGTTTACTATATATAAGGAATGAAAATATTTATTATATTAATAACATGAAATAAAAACTACTATGCTAACAATTGCTCTTATTCACTAGTTCTTCAAAAGTTAACATCATCAAGGAATAGTTTATATCCACTGTATGTCCAACATTTTTTCTTTCTTCATAAGATCTTCCTAATTATTGCTAGTAAATACAATGCCTACACTACTAATGTTGTAGTTTTTTCTAAATATTAGCTTTATTAGCTTGGTACAAGTGTGTAAGGAAATAACTTACATAAATGATAAATATAATACGAAATATGCTACAAGTGCTCTATAACAACAAAAAATAATAGGCCAATTTGAGGGAGAAAACATGCAAATATAGTACAATGAGACCAAAATTCATGATATGATGATAAAACAAGACTCACCATCTCCTATATATACCCTATTTATGTATAGGATATCACCCATGCCAACCTAACTAGCTAAATAAGGTAGCCACAAGCTGACAAATCATATTCTTATGTATACTCTAGGATTGAGGGCGTAGTATTCTCCCCCTCTTAAGATAAGAACTATCCTCAATACTAACCAAGTGTGGATTCTTATAAACGAACTGTTCATCATCCCATGTTACGTCTTCAACTAGTGGTTTCTTTCACTAAATGAGATATTCATTGAGTATTCTAGTCTACAATTTCTTTGTATATTTTTGGAGTATTAAATTTGGTTCCAATATTATTTTTACTTCTTTATCAACCCCTGGTAATATTCTTTTTGTAGAGATGTTATTCCTTATCACTTTATTTAATTAGGAAAAATGAAAAATTATATGTATCTTGGTTTCTAGTGGCAAAACTAACTTGTATGCAACAATACATATCTTTTGCATGATCTAGTATTGGCCATAATATTTTGGTAGCATTTTATTATTCTTAGTTTGTTTCTTTAATGGTATTTTATTATAAGGTTGAAATATCAAGAACACCCAATTCCCCACCTCAAATCTTCTTTCACTATGATGTGAATCCACTTGCTGGTTCATTTGACTTTCTGCCATGGTCAAATTCTCCTCGAGTCCTAAAATTAATTTTTGATGAAGCGCGTGGTTCTCCACAACTTGAAATCTTGGTGACACTCTCAATGACAATATGATGGAAGGAGGACGATATCCTTATAGTTCCTTAAAATGAGACATTTTTTATGAGTTATGAAAGTTTTATACCACCATTCTGCTAGTGTTAGCCAATATAACCATTGTGATTGCTTATTCAGAGTGAAACTACATAGATATCCTTCCAAACATTTATTAACAACGTCAATTTGTCCATCAAATTGAGAATGGTAGAAAGAACTATGAGCCAATTGAGTTCCCAAACATGAGAATATATCTTTCCAAAAGTTACTAGTAACAATAGGATCACAACTACTAACAATAACCTTAGGTGTACCATGCAGCTTTTGTACATTCTCTAAAAATGCTTATACCACTGTACTTGTTGTAAAAGGATGTGATAATTGTAATACCCCAAAATTGGCACCTTACAATTCTAATCAATTTTGGTGCATTTCTTCAAATTCTCATCATCGAAGTCCTATTGTACTAGGCATATTCTCCTTCCTAATTGTCTTTAATTGACTTAGTCTCAAATGCAAAAAACCTAAATTTTCATAAATCTTACACTATATTTAATTCCTAAATTTTCAAGGTTTATTAGCTAAAAATCTCTATGATTAATTAATTTAATTCTAAAGTCCTAAGTGCTTTTAAATTAAATTAATCCCACCGCCTTTAGCTAATACACATCAAGGGAATTAAATATTATTTGGCTATTTGAATGGATTATCCTCACTTGAATTTAATAATTCAAACAATGTGAAAAGCCACCCATGTGGCAATAATTCATTTATTTAAT
>MU225995.1:41879-52108 GCA_018584345.1 Thuja plicata
CACCCCACTCCCGCGGGTTCCTTTAAGGAACCGCGTGGGGAGACACAACCCCCCACCGGCCGCGGTGGCCGTGGCTGCCACAGACGGCACAACGGTGGTAGCACCGCTGATTGTGTTGGCCGTGGAGGGTCGGCTGCCAGGCGGTGTGGCTGGTCTGCACCACTGTAGGGCACCAAAATAATTTAAAATGCCGCCACTTAAAAAACAACGCCACTATGTAAAAAGACAGACCCGCCACTTTAAAAAAAATCTGTCATTTTTGGGTTCTTCGACCTGCATTTTTTTCATTGGAATATATACATATATATATATTTCAATATATATAAATACTTACAGTATTGTAAGTATGTGTATATATTGGAATATACATATCAAATATCATGGGGTTTCCCTCTTCCAATAATGGCTCTCAGACCTGCAACCAAAAAAAAAAAGAATATAAAAATAAGGGTTTGAAGGAAGAGATATGAAGATAGAATGGAGACTTTGAGATGTGTTTTTGGTCTTCCCCAATTTGGACCCTAACCCTAATTTCAATTTAGGGTTAGGATTTCAAATTGGGAGGAAGAGGAGAATAAGAGGGGGAAAACTTTACCCTTTAGATTATAGTGTTATTTTTTTTTTGGGGTTCCTTTTTGGACTTAAAGAATCTTCTTTTTGGGAAATTTCATCTCCCTAATTCTTTTATTTTAGGTGTTTGCCTTAAATATTTAAAAGTATTATGTTTGTTGTAATATAGGTTGTATTTAAGGGAAAGGATTAAAAAGGATTATATAGTAATAATGAGAGATCGCCTTTAGAAAGAGATTTAATTAGGATACCTTATTATACTAAGATAGTAACTATTAAAAGATTCATTAAAGACGAACTTTTAGAAGCACTGAATTATATATAATTACTAATATGGTATAGATGCCCTCTATAAATAGATTTTTAAATATTGTTAATGATATTAATTAAACCATAGATCAGCAATAGATCATTTTCTTTGATCTTTAAGCTAATCCTTCCAGTCTTGGCATTAACTTATAAGATTTATACGAAAACCAATTTTAACATAGGCATTATTTTCATGAAAACTTAATAATTTTATTAGGAGAATTTTATAATGGGGTGAATCTAATCTTAGGGACTTGTAATGTTATTTTTATGTGGCCAATATATGTGGCCAGTATACTTGTCATCATAAAAATAATATTATGAAAGTACCTTACCCTAGGGGATTATTTTTAATCACAGGATCCTTAAGCTATCAAACCATACCAGATTTTCTGAACGACCCTGGAGACTGAGTATAGGGAGCCTCTCTCCTTTTCTCCACATCATCAAACTCTATTAATAAAATTAGGGGATGACATGCGAACTCTTATAACCTCACCTTGTTTATTCTCTGAGCATTATGCTAAATTTTATTCTAGTCAAATATATAATTAAACATCACCTTGTGCATCTGTAACTTAGGAAGATGATTAGGGTTAAGGGAGGTTGAAACTTAGTCATGATTCCCCTTAGACCCTCTTGACTTTAATTTCACCTTTTCAAAAAAAAGTTGTTGCATTTTTGCGCGCAAATTTTTGGGCATGACAGGAAGACCGTGGATCCATGAAATGCAAGCGGTTCCCTCTATGTATCATCAGTGCATAAAGTTTCATTTCCATGATGTAGAAGTGATAGTTCCTACTAATATGGGCTATTCTTGTAATACGCTCACACAGTTAGCTGATAGTTTTGTTCCTGCTAACAGAGAATCCATAGAATTCTGTGATGCCAAGCTTAGAGACATGGAACAGACTTTGAAAATAAAAGACATAGGCATGGGGGGATATCAAATGGAACCTGTGCTATCATTAGCAGCTCTACCTCCGTCTCCTTGTTCCTATGGGAGACCTTCTAAGAACAATAAATCTTGTACTACTCCTCCTGAAATAGTTTATGATGGTGCCTTTGTATGGGCTTCAACACCATTAGAAGATGAAGATGAGGAAAGAGTTGTTAAAGCTTGGCTTTACAAAGGAAAGGACATATCTAAATAGACCACCCCAGCTCGTAAAATAGATCCTAATTGTGAAGGTATTAAAATCATGAAACACTTTGTATACAAAGGGAGTGGTCCAATAAGGATGAATGGTAATGGGCTAGTTGAACCTATTGAAGCTACGGTTCAAAGAATGAAAGATACAACTGGTTTAGGCTTCAAGAAGATCCCGTTCCATCTAGGGATTAACAAATTTGTGTCAAAACTAGATTCTCAACTAGAACCTGAAGGCACAACTACAGTTGACACCACAGAGGATAGCTCTGATGAGGATTACTTTCCTTGTCCTATTCCTCCAGATCTGGCAGCATTCTTTGCTAATCCAGATGACATCATAACACATGTCAGTACAGCCAAGGTTGGTAGTGACTCCAATGGCGCTATTCCATTCACTTCTCTGACATATGAACAATGGAAAGTGTTACAAGACCCTGGTTTTGAGGGTGAACTATACATACCACCATAGTTTCAAGAGCAGTTTGCACAAGAACAGGGTGGTGTCACAAGAACTGAGATTCTAGATTTCTGAATAAGTCAACCATTCACTGATAATGAGCTACAATCTCATAACAAGTCATTCTGACGTTCCACATCACTGAATCGGTCAACCGTTTGCTAATAATGAGCTGTAATCTCATAACAAGTCATTCTAAAGCTCAAGATCACCAAATCAGTTAATCATTCACTGATAATGAGCTGTAATCTCATAACAAGTCATTTTGAGATTCTAGATCACCAAATTGGTCAAACATTCACTGATAATGAGCTACAATCTCATAGCAAGTCATTCTGAGGTTCCACATTGCCAAATCGGTCAACCATTTGTTAATAGTGAGCTGTAATCTCATAACAAGCCATTCTAAGATTCTAGATCATCGAATCGGTCAACCATTCACTGATAATGAGCTGTAATCTCATAACAAGTCATTCTGAGATTCTACATCACCGAATCGGTCAACCATTCACTGATAATGAGCTACAATCTTATAACAAGTCATTCTGAGGTTCCACATCATTGAATCGGTCAACCGTTTGCTGATAATGAGCTGTAATCTCATAACAAGCCATTCTAAGGTTCTAGATCACCAAATCGGTCAACCGTTCACTGATAATGAGCTATAGTCTCATAACAAGTTATTCTGAGATTCTAGATCATTGAATCAGTCAACCATTCACTGATAATGAGTTATAATCTCATAACAAGTCATTCTAAGGTTCCACATCACTGAATTGGTCAAGTGTTTGCTGATAATGAGCTGTAATCTCATAACAAGCCATTTTGAGGTTCTAGATCACTGAATCGGTCAACCGTTCGTTGATAATGAGCTATAATCTCATAACAAGTCATTCTGAGATTCTAGATCACCAAATCGGTCAACCATTCACTAATAATGAGCTACAATCTCATAACAAGTCATTCTGAGGTTCCACATCACTGAATCGGTCAACCATTTACTGGTAATGAGCTGTAATCTCATAACAAGCCCTTCTAAGGTTCTAGATCATTGAATCAGTCAACTGTTTGTTGATAATGAGTTGTAATCTCATAACAAGTCATTCTCAAATTCTAGATTGCCAAATCGGTCAACTGTTCACTGATAATGAGCTACAATCTCATAACAATTCATTCTAAGGTTCCACATTACTGAATTGGTCAACTGTTTGCTGATAATAATCTATAATCTCATAACAAGCTGTTCGAAGGTTCTAGATTGCCGAATCGGTCAACTATTCGCTAATAATGAGTTGTAATCTCATAACAAGTCATTCTAAGATTCTAGATCACTGAATTGGTTAACTATTCACTGATAATGAGCTACAATCTAATAATAAGTCATTCTGAGGTTCCACATTGCCGAATCGGTCAACCATTTGCTAATAATGAGCTGTAATCTCATAATAAGTTGTTCATAGGTTCTAGATTGCTGAATCGGTCAACCATTTGCTGATAATCAGTTGTAATCTCATAACAAGTCATTCTGAGATTCTAGATCGCTAAATTGGTCAACCATTCACTGATAATGAGCTACAATCTCATAACAAGTCATTCTGAGGTTCCACATTACCGAATCGGTCAACTGTTTGCTAATAATGAGCTATAATCTCATAACAAGCCATTCTAAGGTTCTAGATCATCAAATCGGTCAACCATTTGCTGATAATGAGCTATAATCTCATAACAAGTCATTCTGAGATTCTAGGTCACCAAATCGGTCAACTGTTCATTGATAATGAGCTACAATCTCATAACAAGTCATTCTAAGGTTCCATGTTCCTGAATCGGTTAACCGTTTGCTGATAATAAGTTGTAATCTCATAACAAGCCATTTTAAGTTTCTAGATTGCCGAATCAGTCAACCGTTCACTGATAATGAGCTGTAATCTCATAACAAGTTATTCTGAAATTCTAGATCTCTGAATCGGTCAACCGTTTGCTGATAATGAGCTATCACATAACAAGTCATTCTGAGGTTTGACATTACCAAATCGGTCAACCATTTGCTAATAATGAGCTATAATCTCATAACAACCCATTCTGAGGTTCTAGATCACCGAATCGGTCAACCGTTCGCTGATAATGAGCTGTAATCTCATAATAAGTCATTCTGAGATTCTAGATCACTAAATCAGTCAACCATTCACTAATAATGAGCTACAATCTCATAACAAGTCATTCTGAGGTTCCACATCACTGAATCGGTCAACCATTTGCTGATAATGAGCTGTAATCTCATAACAAGCCATTCTGAGGTTCTAGATCGCCGAATCAGTCAACCATTTTCTAATAATGAGCTGTAATCTCATAACAAGTCATTTTGAGATTCTAGATCACCGAATCAATCAACCATTTGCAGATAATGAGCTACAATCTCATAACAAGTGGTTCTGAGGTTCCACATCACTGAATCGGTCAACCATTTGCTGATAATGAGCTGTAATCTCATAACAAGCCATTATGAGGTTCTAGATTGCCAAATCAGTCAACTATTCACTAATAATGAGCAATAATCTCATAATTCATTCTGAGATTCTAGGTCACTGAATCGGTCAACCGTTCGCTGATAATTAGCTGCAAACTCATAACAAGTCATTCTGAGGTTCCATATCACCAAATCGGTCAACTGTTTGCTGTAAATGAGCTGTAATCTCATAACAATTTATTCTGAGGTTCTAGATCACCAAATCGGTCAACTGTACACTAATAATGAGCTATAATCTCATAACAAGTCATTCTGAGATTGTAGATCACTGAATCGGTCAACCGTTCACTGATAATGAGCTACAATCTCATAAAAAGTCATTCTAAGGTTGCACATCACTGAATCGGTCAACTGTTTGTTGATAATGAGCTGTAATCTCATAACAAGCCATTCTAAGGTTCTAGAACACCGAATTGGTCAACCATTCACTAATAATGAGCTATAATCTCGTAACAAGTCATTATAAAATTCTAGATTGCCAAAGCGGTCAACCGTTCACTAATAATGAGCTACAATCTCATAACAAGTCATTCTGAGGTTCCACATTGCTGAATCGGTCAACCGTTTCTGATAATGAGTTGTAATCTCATAACAAGCCATTCTAAGGTTCTAGATTGCTGAATTGTTCAACCATTCACTGATAATGACCTTTAATTTCATAACGAGTCATTCTGAGATTCTAGATTGCTGAATCGGTCAACCGTTCACTGATAATGAGCTACAATCTCATAAAAAGTTGTTCTAAGGTTCCACATCATCGAATCGGTCAACCATTTGTTGATAATGAGCTGTAATCTCATAACAAGCCATTATGAGGTTCGAGATCACCGAATTGGTCAACTATTTGCTGATAATGAGCTGTAATCTCATAAAAAGTCATTTTGAGATTCTAGATCATCGAGTCGGTCAACCGTTTGCTGATAATGAGCTACAATCTCATAACAAGTCATTCTGAGGTTCCACATCACTGAATCAGTTAACCATTTGTTGATAATGACCTGTAATCTCATAACAAGTTGTTCTGAGGTTCTAGATCACCAAATTAGTCAACCGTTCATTGATAATGAGTTGTAACCTCATAACAAGTCATTTTGAGATTCTAGATTATCGAATCGGTCAACCATTCACTGATAATGAGCTACAATCTCATAACAAGTCATTCTGAGGTTCCACATCGCCGAATCGGTCAATCATTTGCTGATAATGAGCTATAATCTCATAACAAGCTATTTTAAGGTTCTAGATCACCAAATCGGTCTACCGTTCGTTGATAATGAGTTATAATCTCATAACAAGTCATTTTGAGATTCTAGATTATCGAATCGGTCAACCGTTCACTGATAATGAGCTAAAATTTCATAACAAGTCATTCTGAGGTTCCACATCGCTGAATCATTTAACTGTTTGCTGATAATGAGCTGTAATCTCATAACAAGCCATTATGAGATTCTAGATCACCAAATTTGTCAATCGTTCACTGATAATGAGCTGTAATATCATAACAAGTCATTCTTAGATTCTAGATTGCCAAATCGGTCAACCATTCACTGATAATGAGCTACAATCTCATAACAAGTCATTCTGAGGTTCCACATCACTGAATCGATCAACCGTTTGCTGATAATGAGCTGTAATCTCATAACAAACAATTCTGAGGTTCTAGATCATTGAATCAATCAACCGTTCACTGATAATAAGCTATAATCTCATAACAAGTCATTCTGAGATTCTAGATTGCTGAATCGATCAACCGTTTGGTGATAATGAGCTACAATCTCATAACAAGTCATTCTGCGGTTCCACATCACTGAATTGGTCAACTGTTTGCTAATAATGAGCTATAATCTTACAACAAGCCATTCAGAGGTTCTAGATCACTGACTCTATCAACCGTTCACTGATAATAAGTTGTAATCTCATAACAAGTCATTTTGAGATTCTAGATCGCCGAATCGGTCAACTGTTCACTAATAATGAGATATAATCTCATAACAAGTCATTCTAAGGTTCCACATCACCGAATCGGTCAACCATTTGTTGATAATGAGCTGTAATCTCATAACAAGTCATACTGAGGTTCTAGATCACCGAATCGGTCAACCATTCATTGATAATGAGATGTAATCTCATAACAAGTCATTCTGAGATTCTAGATCACCGAATCGGTCAATTGTTCGCTAATAATGAGCTACAATCTCATAACAAGTCATTTTGAGGTTCCACATCATCGAATCAGTCAACCGTTTGTTGATAATGAGCTGTAATCTCATAAAAAGCCATTCTGAGGTTCTAGATCACCAAATTGGTCAACCGTTCACTGATAATGAGCTGTAATCTCATAACAAGTCATTCTGAGATTCTAGATCGCCGAATCATTCAACTATTCACTGATAATGAGCTAGAATCTCATAACAAGTCATTCGGAGGTTCCACATCACCAAATCTATCAACCGTTTGCTGATAATGAGCTGTAATCTCATAACAAGCCATTTGGAGGTTCTAGATTGTAGAATCGGTCAATCATTCACTGATACTGAGCTATAATCTCATAACAAGTCATTCTGAGATTCTTGATTGCCGAATTAGTCAACCGTTCACTGATAACGAGCTACAGTCTCATAACAAGTCGTTCTGAGGTTCCACATCACTGAATTGGTCAACCATTTGCTGATAATGAGCTGTAATCTCATAACAAGTTGTTCTGAGGTTCTAAATCGCCGAATCGGTCAACTATTCGCTGATAATGAGCTGTAATCTCATAACAAGTCATTCTGAGATTCTAGATCACCGAATCGGTCAACCGTTTGCTGATAATGAGATACAATCTCATAACAAGTCATTCTGAGGTTCCACATCACTGAATCGGTCAACTGTTTGCTAATAATAAGTTGTAATCTCATAACAAGCCATTTTGAGGTTCTAGATCACTGAATCGGTCAACCATTCACTGATAATGAGCTGTAATCTCATAACAAGTCATTTTGAGATTCTAGATCGCCGAATCAGTCAACTGTTCACTAATAATGAGCTACAATCTCATAACAAGTCATTCTAAGGTTCCACATCGCCGAATCGGTCAAATGTTTGCTGATAACAAGCTATAATCTGATAACAAGCCATACTGAGGTTCTAGATCGCTGAATCGGTCAACCGTTCACTGATAATGAGCTATAATTTTATAACAAGTCATTCTGAGATTCTAGATCACCAAATCGGTCAACCATTCACTGATAATGAGCTACAATCTCATAAAAAGTTGTTCTAAGGTTCCATATCGCCGAATCGGTCAACCCTTTGCTGATAATGAGCTATAATCTCATAACAAGCCGTTCTGAGGTTCTCGATCACTAAATTAGTCAACCGTTCACTGATAATGAGCTTTTATCTCATAACAAGTCATTCTGAGATTGTAGATCGCTGAATCGGTCAACCATTTGCTGATAATGAGCTACAATCTCATAACAAGTCATTCTGAGGTTCCACATCGTTGAATCGGTCAACCGTTTGCTGATAATGAGCTGTAATCTCATAACAAGTCATTCTGAGGTTCCACATCGTTGAATCGGTCAACTGTTTTCTGATAATGAGCTGTAATCTCATAACAAGCCATTCTGAGGTTCTAGATCACCAAATCAGTCAACCGTTCACTGATAATGAGCCATAATCTCATAACAAGCTATTATGATATTCTAGTTCACCAAATGGGTCAACCGTTTGCTGATAATGAGTTACAATCTCATAATAAGTCATTTTGAGGATCCACATCGCCGAATCGGTCAACCGTTTGCTGATAATGAGCTGAATCTCATAACAAGCCGTTCTGAGGTTCTAGATCGCCGAATCGGTTAACCGTTCACTGATAATGAGTTGTAATCTCATAACAAGTCATTCTGAGATTCTAGATCGTTGAATCAGTCAACCATTCACTGATAATGAGCTACAATCTCATAACAAGTCATTTTGAGGTTCCACATCGCTGAATCGGTCAACCATTTGCTGATAATGAGCTGTAATCTCATAACAAGCTGTTCTGAGGTTCTACATCACCTAATCGGTCAACCATTTGCTGATAATAGGACAAGTAAATGAGCCTTCACAATGGGAAAGATAAATACTTAGTTTGGATGTTTAATCCCTGAGTAACATTGTGTAACTTAGTTATTAATCCATTTGGGAAGTCAAGAACATGGTTTACAAAGAATCAAGTACCCATTAGTGCCTCTTTCAAAATCATAATCTGAGGTCCTTTGATGCTTATGTTAGCACAAAGCATTCATCAAGAGACCTTCAACTTATGATTTTGAAAGTTTAGATGATTTTATCAATGAGCTACAAGGTCATGCATAACAAGAGACCAAAATGATATGAAAAGGTTCAATCACGGTATATATCTTAACAACATATATGGTAACTTCAAAGCGAGCATAAACACAATGGGTGATACAATGTTGCAAAATAAACCAGACATGGTCTCAGATCAGATTATTGCAATAAAGAACTTTATGTCATGTTAGTGATAGGAATAGAAATAGATGTATAACTGATGAGTGGTAGTTTTATTAAAGACTCAAATCAAGATAAAATTTCATGTGGATAATACAAAATAACATTAACAAACACAAGTGTAGATGTAGTGATATCAACAATTTGATAAATTTGAAACTTACAACAGTGAAGCTAATGATATCAACAATTTGATAAATTTGAAAACTTATAATAGTGATACAGAGGCAATGGCCATAGGCTATAAATACTACAATACCATGTCATTGTAAACATTCAATAGGAGTGAATAATTGAAGATCCCATATGAATTATTCATTGATAAATCATCATGTGGGTGTCCATAGAAGGTGCAATGTTGTAGAGAGGTTAATACATTCCCAAGATGACTTCTATAAAATTACAAATCACCACCAGCAACTCCAAAGGTCAATACATGTGAGAGACAATATAGGAAAAGTACGGTGAATGCGAATCTCTACTTAAGTGAAGAAAAATCATGAAATTTACAACATATGAAGGAACTGGTCATTTTTCAAGGCAAAAGCATCATAGCATGAAGACACCATAACTATGTACTGAACTATACCTTAAAGGAGCAAAACATTAGTAGCAGGAGTAGTCAATAGACCAATGGTGTTATCACTATTTACATCTTTTATTAATGGAGGTACAAATAGAATATAACAAAGGGAATGGATATACACAAC
>MU225995.1:55260-66269 GCA_018584345.1 Thuja plicata
TTGTAAATGAACATACTTAGTTATCCCTTACAAACCATAAATAACCCACATATAACAAAGACCATAGAAAGAGATTTTTTAATGCATTATAACATAGACACATTTTTATCCTTGTATCGAGTAGCTTTACTAGGGGCCTTACACTTACCTCTGGTGCAAGTATTAGACATATTTCTCAAGGCTATAAGATTTATGACACCTAAAACTTCCTCCCTACTAGACAATAGTGGCATACTACCCATGACAAAGTATCATTTTCTTTATACTAGGGTTTCTACATATTACGGCGTATGTTCTCATTATGGCATATGTTCTCATATTGACTAATATCAATCAGGCCATCTTAGGGTATACACCTCTCTAGTCATGTAATATGCTCTTAACCAAAGGCTAAAATACAAGACATATATTGAAATTGATATTTTGCCCATGACAAAGCATCACTTTCTTTATGCTAGGGTTTCTATAGATTACGGCGTATGTTCTCATTACGGCATATACAAGACATACAAGACATACCTCAAATAGTGAGTATGCGGTGGCAGCTTGTTGATGAGTACGTAGTGGCTATACCCTAAACATGAAGGAAACCAGCTGAATGAATTGGAAACTAGCCTAGAGGTAGCTGGATTCAATACAACAAGAGCCCTCTTCACATGAAAAATAGAACATGAAGGAAACCAGCTAAATGAATTGCAAACCGGCCTGGAGGTAGCTGGATTCAATACAATAAGAGCCCTCTTCGCGTGCAAAATGGTATAGCTTCCTTCCACTCGCATGCACATCTCAATCACAAATGAGCCTTTCTTTTTTGTTTATAATCAAGAGGGTGTCACAATTATGATGATATCTTCGCTATTGCGACAGCGTCGGGGGCACTTGAAAAAAAAAATACAAAAATCACACACAAATGGTAGCGCCATCGTAAATTAGCATCAGAATTTGACCCCAAATGTTGTAGTGTAATCCTAGGTACGAAATAGCTCAGGAAGGGCGAATTCAACTCCAAATCTAGCCAACTCTGAGATTTCATCAATCAGATTAACTCCCAAAATTGGTAATGCATGAACTTCTACTGAAAATGCAGATTCAAGACTAAAGACTAATGATGAAAAAACAATGAATTGATCTATATCATAAGAATGTTTCCCAAACTTAAGATAACAATGACTTTCCCCTTTTGCTAATTGTATCAAATCATAATACAAAGCTCTGGTTCAAACATAGATTGTAAACCCAACTTCAAAGAAAAATTCAGATTCAACAAAAGGATAAATGCAATGCAAATGGAACAGATAAAACAATGGTATTTAGACATACAAATTTGACTCAGCAAAATGCTATCTTTCACACCAAAATTTAGCTGACCTTTGTATTGATTTTGGAAATAGTAGATATAGGGTCCCAGATTGGGCCGTTACAAGAAAGGGGGAGAACTGAAATGGTTCAACTTCCCCAACTAGAAATGATAACAGAAAGATATATTGGTTACAATAGTATCAAAAATATCACAAGGGGGAATCTATTTAAGTTTCAGTTTCCTTCCCCTTGTCTAATTTAGCCCTATAGGATGTAACACTGTAATGACTCGAATGAGTTCTTCATGCATGTTGATGTGGACATTAGTGTATCAAATGAGATACCTAGAATGTTCCTTGGCAAGAATATTAATGGCACCAGTCCAATCTTGCAGTTCCTCCGTTGCTCTGAAAATGCATCCACTCAATTGTTGGAGTTCAGGTATTTTGTCTAGATTAGAGGTAGAATCTTCTGTCAGTTTATGAAAATAACCAAAAAAATAATTCTGCATATTGGCTACTCTGATTATTACTTTTCCCTTACCACTAGTCTGTGATTTTGTATGGAGCCCTAAAAGGAGTTTGAAATCTTTGCCCTGCTCTTCTTTGATCTTGACATCTGTTTGTTGCAATCCTGCTTCGGCCTGGATGATCATCTCGATCTTAAACTCTAGGCTCTGAAGCCATTCAATCAAGGGCTCATCTCCTTTCTATAAAATCTTAACTTTTAGAGCTTCTTTATTCATCAACTTTACGGCCACATGCAACATAACTATACATTCCTGGCACTTCACTCTTTCTAACATGAGGATCTGTAAGTTTGTAGCAATGTTATTGCTTTCTACCTCCAACCTTAGAAGGTCATTACCTATTTGCTCAACCACTGCTAATCCTTTAGAATCGAGCCTCTCAATCCACCATTTACAATTTTCCCATAATATCGGTCTTCTTGCAACTTAGCCAGAATGGCTTGGTTCTCTGCAGCACTGGGGTCAAAGGTGGTTTAGGCACTGGGAACATTTGCAATTAGATTGAGGATTTTCCTGATGACGTTGGTCAGCTCAGCCACTTCTGTCTTAAGTTGTGCTTTGGTAGTCTTGAGCTCTTCTAGTTCTTCTTCTATCACTACATTGGTAGATTTCCACCAATCTACCTTGGTTTCATGACGAGCCAAGCCCATATCAAATGACTGCAACTGAAATTCTGAAGTAGTCATATCTTTGAATTTACCTTCCTTAGTTGGCTTGGCCACTTCCATGGTGAAGTGCCCAGTCTCAAGATCTTGACCTAGATTAGAAATTATCTTCACTTTCTTTTATTTTCTCATAGCGGCTTTGCACTGAAAGGCTCATGATAGAGTGTCTTTTCTAGAAGCCCCTTATTCTGCCCTCTTCCTCTTGCATTCCAGAGTATGTTCTATCCATGACTTTATGCTAGTAACTTTGTTGGTAGAAACTAACTCCTCAATGAACAATTTCCTGATGACTGGAGACGTAGCCTTTGGCCTCGAAGCAAATGGATTTACTGAAGTAGGACAAGAGGACACCAACTTGGCTATTGAAGCGACCCTCAGATTCTTTCTAGCTTCTCCTTCAGATTCTATGGTTGAAGGAGTATCTTCTCCTACTTCCACTATGATGGGAGGCCCTCTCCTGGGAGAATCCTGGGTCAGAGTGTCAACCGGTACATCTATTATGACTGCTTTTATTGACCAATCTGGTTCTACATCCTTGGTGAGCTCCTCTATTGTTCTGATATTTTGAAGTGGACCTTCTCCACAAGTCTTCTCCAATGTGATTGTTTTATTAGGAGATTCATCACCTCCTCCTGCCGGATGGGTTGATCCTTTAGCTACAGTTGGAATTGTTACTGATGAAGTGGTTGAAGTACCAGCAGTATCCTTTGTTGGGGTTCGCTGAGTAGGAGGCTTCCTTTCTGATCTCTTCCTTTGGCCTGCAGTCCATTTGACCCATTATTTTGTTCTTTTGTAGATATCCCCCATTAGAGTCGAAAAATCACTAATGGATTGGTCCAGCATGGGTTCAGAACTGATAAGGGGTGAGCTTTAACTCCTCTAGATATTTATCATCATACATATGATTGCCATCATCTTCTAGCCCCTCTACTGCAATGTTAACATTGAACCTCTTGATTTGTTCAATAGTTAACTGGGTGTAGAATCTCTCTCTGTTTTCCAAATCATCCTTATAATTATCCTAGTAGTCTTCAATATCATGTACATGATGAATTGTGTGACTCATTAGCAATACATCCCTGGCATAGTTCATTGGATTGTATTACGGTCTCAAGAGCTCATAGGTTTCCAAAGAAAAATTATTTGAGAATGTCTTGAGAACATTCTTTGCCTCTGACCGAGATGCACAGCTATAAGCTCCGATGGTCATGGGGAAGTTGTATCCCTTCTTCTTAGCCTCAGCATAGAGTAAGTTCAGCTGGAGTGCTTGCCTCATTACTTTGATCAACACGATCATATCAGCAGGGTACCTGCGCAGCTTTAAAGGGAAATAATCAAAACCTTCAAGACAAAGATATGAGAAACCTCTAAATTGAATGAAATAGCATCCAAATTTTCTGATGAAAGGCATGGCTTCCAGGGAGAATCTCCTCTCCCTACACAATCTTATTGTGAATGCATCATTAACCCAAAGATACTCAACATAACTATTATGTAATTGCAAAGAGGGGAAAAGTTGATAACTCTTGACATCATTGGGGAATTCCTCTAATCTGGGAAGACCTGGCCAAATTTGGAGTGTAGCCAGAATATATAAGAGGACTGAAGACAAGTAAAATTCATTCTGGAATTTAGCTCTATCTAGGGCCTCTGACAGATTCTCACTTACCATAAGCACCCAATCTATGAAGTGATGTTGGGAATAGATTACTGGAACTAGGAAGAAGTGATGGTCGACAAAATTGAGTGCCTCACTCTCACCTCTAATCCTGTGGAGTAACACCAGAATGTCAACGATCTTCAGCTTTAGATTAGTGTCGTATAATGTCTTCGACAACTTCCCTTTGGTGCTCTTGGGTTCTTGAAACCATGCTTTCATTATGTCCTTCTTCCAAACTGACTTTTTGGTAATATACTCAGTCACCGCTTGACTGTATGTCATTTATGAATACACAGCTTGCTCTGGGATGTGAAGTGAGTTCTGGACCAATTCCCTGTCAATAGATAACAACACCATATCATTGGGCAAGAGAATTTGCCTGGTATCTAGGTTGTATTGAGCGATGCATTCCCAGATTAATTCTGGGGCTTAAACAGCCACGAGAAAACCAGCGGCCTCAACCAATCTTCTCTCCTTCAACTTCTCTATAATAGGATGTATCTGGTCGACTTTTAATCTATTCTAGAAGTTCTGCATGTCAAAGAATTTTAGAGATGTATCTCAAATATTATACCATTCAGAAGTAATACCATTCATTCCATCGAATCCCATGAATCTGGAAGCCAAGTTTCTGATGACTCATATTTGGAAATTAGAAATATCTCCTAGGGATGCGGGAGCAAAGAATAACTAAAATATGAGACTTCAAATTTAAAACAATTTGGTGAGTAAATGGTGGCTCTCATTCGCAACTTTCAACTGATTTTATAACTTTTGAATTCTTACCATTAACGGCTGACTTCCCGTGCCACACAGATGAAAAGACCCTAACATTAATGAAAAAGCCCGCTATGAAGTAAAATGAATTAATTTGAATTAATTACCTTGCTTTTATGGGCCGTTAAGAAATTTCTTTTCACTTTTAGTAACTGCAACGGTAACTTTTCTGAGGTAGTAGAAAATCACTTTTTCGCTTCTCCTTTGGGCAGAGAAGTGCTCTCTGAGTGCCCTCTGATCAAAAATCTACCAAGGGAGAAATTTGGTCTATCAAGATGCCAAAATGACATGTATCAATTTCATCTACCTTCTTTACATCTCAGATTCTTTATGAGACAGGTTCTTCCTTGAAATCGCTTCATTTAAATGGTTTGGTGGAAAACATACTTCGTGGGCCAAAACCCGCCTGTGGGAGTAGCGGAGAAGTGATTTTCCACTTTTCTGCCTTTGGCTGATTTCCTCAATTTCTTTCTACTGAATCATTCCCTTTGGTTTGTAGATGTGTAATCTAGACATAGCATCCCTTCCTAAGCCTAAAGGATCCATTTTAGAACTATACTTCTTGCTGGGACATCACTTATTAGTCGTCAGTGAAAGATGCACTTTGTTGATACTTTTCTGCCTATGGAGAAGCTCGAACATGATTCTCCACCAAGCTGTGAAATGAAGGATTATGGCTACACACTTACATGGTGTGTGAAATTTATGTTAGAAAACTTTGAACCACGGCCTTTACCGGATTGGGAACTTAACCTACCCGATGAAAACATAAACTCAAAAATAGAAACCCTTCGGTTCACGAAAGAGAAGGCAATCTGGAAAAATCCGGTAAAGGCTCCCTAGCCTAAAGGAAAGATTTCTAGAGTTAGACTCAGGACTAACAAGAAGCTTCAAGATCACTACTATACATTAAACACTCACTTTTTTCTGAAAGGTATACAGACCAAAAGTGGGGCAACACATTTTGCATTAACCCACTCCACATTTCACATTTCACATTTCACATTTCACATTTCACATTTCACATTTCACAATTCACAATTCACATTTCACATTTCACATTTCACATTTCATATTTCACATCGGTGTTCGTTTGGGCAAATTTTCAGGAGCTGAAAGTTTCATATAGGGCTCCGAAATTAGCTTTTAGTGTTTTTTCGTAGTTTTTAGAAAGTTTGTTTTGTAATAAATCCAAAATTATGTTTCTAATCTCAGATATTAGTTGGAAATTATTTCTAACTTAGTCGGGGCCTATTTAGCCAAAATCTCAGTCTTTTAGGTGTTGTTTTGAAAATTACCAAAAATGGCAAAAAACAACTTTGGAAAAAAATTGTCAAAAAGGGTAATTTTTGCATTTCCTTGATTTTTGGGTTTTTGGTTATTTAAGAGTTTGCAGAGAATTGTAGAAGACGTTGGTGATGAATGGAAGATATTGAAGGTTCAAAACATGTGTTTATTTGTCTTGTAATTTTGTTTTATCATTAACAGAGAGTTGTATGCTACATCAATTTCACATTTCACATTTTACATTTTACATTTCACATTTCACATTTAAAATTTCACGTTTCACATTTCATTGATTTCACATTTCACATTTCAATGTCATTCATTTGAACAAATTTTATGTATTTCATATTTCACTAACCCACTTCACATTTCACATTTCACATTTCAAATTTCACATTTCACATTTCACATTTCACATTTCACATTTCACATTTCACATTTCACATTTCATATTTCACATTTCACATTTCACATTTCACATCGGGGTCCATTTGGGCACATTCTCAGGAGCTGAAAGTTTCATTTAGGCCTCCGAAATTAGCTTTTAGTGTTTTTTTGCTAGTTTTTAGAAAGTTAGTTTTGTAATAACTCTAAAATTATATTTCTAATCTCAAATATTAGTTTGCAATTATTTCTAACTTATTCGTGGGCATGTTTAGGCAAAATCTCAGCTTTTTAGGTGTTGTTTTGAAAATTACTAAAAATGACAAAAACCAACGATGGAAAAAAACTGCCAAAAAGGGTAATTTTTTGAATTCCTTGATTTTTTGGGTTTTTGGTTATTTAAGAGTTTGCAGAGAATTGTAGAAGAAATTGGTGATGAATGGAAGATATTGAAGGTTCAAAATATGTGTTTATTTGTCTTGTAATTGAGTTTTATCATTAATAGAGAGTTGTGTGCTACATCAATTTTACATTTCACATTTCACATTTTACATTTCACATTTCACATTTCACATTTCATTCATTTCACATTTAAAATTTCACATTTCACATTTCACATTTCAATGTCATTCATTTGAACAAATTTTATGTATTTCATATTTCACTAACCCACTTCACATTTCACATTTCACATTTCACATTTCACATTTCACATTTCATATTTCTCATTTCACATTTCACATTTTAACTTTCACATTTCACATTTCACATTTCACATCAGGTCTGTTTGGGCACATTTTCAGCAGCTGAAAGTTTCATTTAGGGCTCTGAAATCAGCTTTTAGTGTTTTCTTCCTAGGTTTTAAAAAGTTTGTTTTGTAATAAATCCAAAATCAAGTTTCTAATCTCGGATATTAGTTGGCAATTATTTCTAACTTAGTCATGGGCATGTTTAGGCAAAATCTCAGCTTTTTAGGTGTTGTTTTGAAAATTACCAAAAATGACAAAAAACAACTTTAGAAAAAAACTGCCAAAAAGGGTAATTTTAGGATTTCCTTGATTTTTTGGGTTTTATGTTATTTAAGAGTTTGTAGAGAATTTTAGAAGACATTGGTGATGAATGGAAGATATTGAAGGTTCAAAATATGTGTTTATTTGACTTGTAATTGAGTTTTATCATTAACAGAGAGTTGTGCTACATAAATTTCACATTTCACATTTTACATTTTACATTTTATATTTCACATTTAACATTTCATTCATTTCACATTTAAAATTTCACATTTCACATTTCACATTTCAATGTCATTCATTTGAACAAATTTTATATATTTCATATTTCATTAACCCACTTCACATTTCAAATTTCACATTTCACATCTCACATCTCACATTTCACATTTCACATTTCACATTTCACATTTCACACATTTCACATATCACATTTCACATTTCACCTTTCACATTTCACGTTTCACGTTTCACATTTCACATTTCATATTTCACATTTCACGTTTCACCTTTCACGTTTCACATTTCTCATTTCACATTTCACATTTCACATTTCACATTTCACATTTCACATTTCACATTTCACATCAGGGTCCATTTGAGCACATTTTTCAGGAGTTGAAAGTTTCATTTAGGGCTCTGAAATCAGCTTTTAGTGTTTTTTAGTAGTTTCTAGAAAGTTTGTTTTGTAATAAATCCAAAATTATGTTTCTAATCTCAAATATTAATTGGAAATTCTTTCTAACTTAGTTGTGGGCATGTTTAGGCAAAATCTAAGCTTTTTAGGTGTTGTTTTGAAAATTACCAAAAATGGCAAAAAACAACTCTGGAAAAAAAGGCCAAAAAGGGTAATTTTAGGATTTCTTTATTTTTGGGGTTTTTGGTTATTTAAGAGTTTGCAGAGAATTGTAGAAGACGTTGGTGATGAATGGAAGATATTGAAGGTTCAAAATATGTGTTTAAATGTCTTGTAATTGAGTTTTATGATTAACAGAGAGTTGTGTGCTACATTAATTTCACATTTCACATTTCACATTTCATACTTTAAATTTTACATTTTACATTTCACATTTCACATTTCTCATTTCATTCATTTCACATTTCACATTTCAATGTCATCCATTTGAACAAATTTTATGTATTTCATATTTCATTAACCCACTTCACATTTCACATTTCACATTTCACAATTCACATTTCATATTTCCCATTTCACATTTCACATTTAAAATTTCTCATTTCACATTTCACATTTCTCATTTCACATTACACATTTCAAATTTTACATTCACATTTCATATTTCAATGTCATTCATTTGAACAAATTTTATGTATTTCATATTTCACTAACCCACTTCATATTTCACATTTCACATTTCACATTTCACATTTCTCATTTCATATTTTTAACATTCAAATTTCATATTTCACGTTTCACATTTTACATTTCACATCGGGCTCCGTTTGGGCACATTTCCAGGAGCTGAAAGTTTCATTTAGGGCTCCAAAATCAGCTTTTAGTCTTTTTTCCTAGTTTTTAGAAAGTTTGTTTTGTAATAAATCAGAAAATATGTTTTCAATCTCAGATATTAGTTGGCAATTCTTTCTAACTTAGACGTGGGCATGTGTAGGCAAAATCACAACTTTTTAGGTGTTGTTTTGAAAATTACTAAAAATGGCAAAAAACAACTTTGGAAAAAAACTGCGAAAAAGGGTAATTTTTGGATTTCCTTGATTTTTTTGGTTTTCGGTTATTTGAGAGTTTGCAGAGAATTGTAGATGACATTGGTGATGAATGGAAGATATTGGTGGTTCAAAATATGTGTTTATTTGTGTTGTAATTGAGTTTTATCATTAACAGAGAGTTGTGTGCTACATCAATTTCATATTACACATTACACATTTCAAATTTCACATTTCACATTTCACATTTCACATTTCACATTTCATATTTCATTCATTTCACATTTCACATTTCATATTTTTCATTTCACATTTCACATTTTGCATTTCACATTTCACATTTCACATTGGGGTCTGTTTGTGCACATTTTTCAGGAGCTGAAAGTTTCATTTAGGACTCCGAAACCAACTTTTAGTGTTTTTTCCTAGTTTTTAGAAAGTTTGTTTTGTAATAAATCTGAAATTATGTTTCTAATCTAGGATATTAGTTTGAAATTATTTCTAACTTAGTCGTGGGCATGTTTAGGCAAAATCTCATCTTTTTAGGTGTTGTTTTGAAAATTACCAAAAATGGCAAAAAACAACTTTTGAAAAAACTGCCAAAAAGGGTAATTTTTGGATTTCCTTCATTTTTGGAGTTTTTGGTTATTTAAGAGTTTGCATATAATTTTAGAAGATGTTGGTGATGAATGGAAGATATTGAATGTTCAAAATATGTGTTTGTTTGTCTTGTAATTGAGTTTTATCGTTTCACATTTCACATTTCACATTTCACATTTCTCATTTCACATTTCACATTTCACATTTCACATTTCACATTTCACAATTCACATTTCACATTTCACATTTAACGTTTCTCATTTCACATTTCACATTTCACATTTCACATTTCACATTTCACATTTTAATTTTCACATTTCATATTTCACATTTCAAATTGAGGTCCGTTTGGGCACATTTTAAAGAGCTGAAAGTTTCATTTAGGGCTCCGAAATTAGCTTTTAGTGCTTTTTTCCAACTTTTTAGAAAGTTTGTTTTGTAATAAATCTAAAATTGTGTTTCTAAACTTGGATATTAGTTGGCAATTTTTTCTAACTTAATCGTGGGCATGTTTAGGCAAAATCTCAGCTTTTTAGGAGTTGTTTTGAAAATTACCCAAAATGGCAAAAAACAACTTTGGAAAAAAACTGCCAAAACGGGCACTTTTTTTTATTTCCTTGATTTTTTTATATTTTTCTTATTTAAGAGTTTGCAGAGAATTGTAGAAGACATTGGTGATGAATGAAAGATATTGAAGCTTCAAAATATGTGTTTATTTGTCTTGTAATTGAGTTTTATAATTAACAGAGAGTTGTGTGCTACATCAATTTCACATTTCACATTTCACATTTCACATTTCACATTTTACATTTTACATTTTACATTTTATATTTTATATTTCACATTTCACATTTTACATTTCACATTTCACATTTAAAATTTCACATTTCACATTTCAATGTCATTCATTTGAACAAATTTTATGTATTTCACATTTCATTAACCGACTTCACATTTCACATTTCACATTTCACATTTCACATCAGGGTTTGTTTGGGCACATTTTCAGGAGCTGAAAGTTTTCATTTAGGGCTCCGAAATCAACTTTTAGTGTTTTTTTCCTACTTTTTAGAAAGTTTGGTTTGTAATAAATCTGAAATTATGTTTCTAATATT
>MU225995.1:68831-80035 GCA_018584345.1 Thuja plicata
TTTCTAACTTAATCGTGGGCATGTTTATGCAAAATCTCAGCTTTTTAGGTGTTGTTTTGAAAATTACCAAAAATAGCAAAAAACAACTTTGCAAAAAATTTGCCAAAAAGGGTAATTTTTGGATTTCTTAGATTTTTTTTATTTTTTGTTATTTAAGAGTTTGCAAATAATTGTAGAAGACATTGGTGATGAATGGAAGATATTGAAGGTTCAAAATATGTGTTTATTTGTCTTGTAATTGAGTTTTATGATTAACAGAGAGTTGTGTGCTACATCAATTTCATATTTCACATTTCACATTTTATAGTTTACATTTCACATATCACATTTCATTCATTTCAAATTTAAAATTTCACATTTCACATTTCATTCTTCACATTTGACATTTCAATGTCATTCATTTGAACAAATTTTATGTATTTCATATTTCATTAACCCACTTCACATTTCACATTGGGGTCCGTTTGGACAAATTTTCAGGAGCTAAAAGTTTCATTTAGGGCTCCGAAATCAACTTTTAGTATTTTTTCCTAGTTTTTAGAAAGTTTGTTTTGTAATAAATCCGACATCATGTTTCTAATGTTTGATATTAGTTGGCAATTCTTTATAACATAGTCGTGGGCATGTTTAGGCAAAATCTCAGCTTTTTAGGTGTTGTTTTGAAAATTATCAAAAATGGCAAAAAATAACTTTGGAAAAAAACTGCCAAAAAGGGTAATTTTCAAATTTCCTTATTTTTTGGGGTTTTTGGTTATTTAAGAGTTTGCAGATAATTGTAGAAGACGTTGGTGATGAATGGAATATATTGAAGGTTCAAAATATGTGTTTATTTGTCTTGTAATTGAGTTTTATCATTAGCAGAGAGTTGTGTGCTACATAAATTTCACATTTCACATTTTAATGTCATTCATTTGAACAAATTTTATGTATTTCACATTTCATATTTCACATTTCACATTTCACATTTCGTTCATTTCACATTTCACATTTCAATGTCATTCATTTAAACAAATTTTATGTATTTCATATTTCATTAACCCACTTCACATTTTACATTTTACATTTCACAATTCACATTTCACATTGCACATTGCACAATTCACATTTCACATTTCACATTTCACATTTCACATTTCTCATTTCTCATTTCTCATTTCACATTTCACATTTCACATTTCACATTTCACATTTCACATCGGGGTTTGTTTGAGAACATTTTCAGGAGCTGAAAGTTTCATTTAGGGCTTTGAAATCAACTTTTAGTGTTTTTTCCTAGTTTTAAGAAAGTTTATTTTGTAATAAATCTGAAATTATGTTTCTAATCTGGGATATTATGTTGCGATTCTTTCTAACTTAGTCGTGGGCATCTTCAGGAAAAATTTCAGCTTTTTAGGTGTTGTTTTGAAAATGACCAAAAATGGCAAAAAACAGCTTTGGAAAAAACTGCCAAAAAGCGTAATTTTCAGATTTCATTGATTTTTTGTGTTTTTGGTTATTTAAGAGTTTGTAGAGAATTACAGAAGCCATTGGTGATGAATGGAAGATATTGAATGTTCAAAATATGTGTTTATTTGTCTTGTAATTGAGTTTTATCATTAATAAAGAGTTGTGTGCTACATCAATTTCATATTTCACATTTTGCATTTTACATTTTACGTTTTACATTTCACATTTCAATCATTTCACATTTCACATTTCAATGTCATTCATTTGAACAAATTTTATGTATTTCATATTTTATTAACCCACTTCACATTTCACATTTCACATTTCACATTTCACATCGGGGTCCGTTTGGGCACATTTTCAGGAGTTGAAAGTTTCATTTAGGGCTCTAGAATCATCTTTTAGTATTTTTTTTCCTAGTTTTTAAAAAGTTTGTTTTGTAATAAATCCAAAATTATGTTTATAATCTCGGATATTAGTTGGCAATTCTTTCAAACTTAGTTGTGGGCATGTTTAGGCAAAATCTCATCTTTTTAGGTGTTGTTTTGAAAATTACCAAAAATGGCAAAAAACAACTTCGAAAAAAAACTGGGCCAAAAAGGATAATTTTTGTATTTCCTTGATTTTTTGGGTTTTTGGTTATTTAAGATTTTGCAGAGAATTGTAGAAGACGTTGGTGATGAATGGAAGATATTGAACGGTCAAAATATGTGTTTATTTGTCTTGTAATTGAGTTTTATCATTAATAAAGAGTTGTGTGCTACATCAATTTCACATTTCACATTTTGCATTTTACATTTTACGTTTTACATTTCACATTTGTTATTTCACATTTCATTCATTTCACATTTCACATTTCAATGTCTTTCATTTGAACAAATTTTATGTATTTCATATTTCATTAACCCACTTCACATTTCACATTTCACATTTCACATTTCACATGTCACATTTCACATTTCACATTTCACATTTCACATTTCACATTTCACATCGGGGTCTGTTTGGGCACATTTTCAGGAGCTGAAAGTTTCATTTAGGGCTCTAGAATCATCTTTTAGTATTTTTTTTCCTAGTTTTTAGAAAGTTTGTTTTGTAATAAATCCAAAATTATGTTTCTAATCTCGGATATTAGTTGGCAATTCTTTCAAACTTAGTTGTGGGCATGTTTAGGCAAAATCTCATCTTTTTAGGTGTTGTTTTGAAAATTACCAAAAATGGCAAAAAACAACTTTGGAAAAAAACTGGGCCAAAAAGGATAATTTTTGTATTTCCTTGATTTTTTGGGTTTTTGGTTATTTAAGAGTTTGCAGAGAATTGTAGAAGACGTTGGTGATGAAGGGAAGATATTGAAGGTTAAAAATGTGTGTTTATTTGTCTTGTAATTGAGTTTTATCGTTAACAGAGAATTGTGTGCTACATCAATTTCAAATTTCACATTTCACATTTCACATTTCACATTTTACATTTTACATTTCACATTTCATTCATTTCACATTTAAAATTTCACATTTCACATTTCACATTTCATTCATTTCACATTTCACATTTCATTCATTTCACATTTCACATTTCAATGTCATTCATTTGAACAAATTTTATGTATTTCATATTTCATTAACCCACTTCACATTTCACATTTCACATTTCACGTTTCACATTTCACATTTCACATTTCACATTTCACATTTCACATTTCTCATTTCACATTTCACATTTCACATTTCATATTTCACATTTCACATTTCACATGCGGGTCCGTTTGGGCACATTTTTCAGGAGCTTAAAGTTTCATTTAGGGCTCCGAAATTAGCTTTAAGTGTTTTTTTCCTATTTTTTTGAAAGTTTGTTTTGTAATAAATCCAAAATTATGTTTCTAATCTTGAATATTTGTTGGCAATTCTTTCTAACTTAGTCGTGGGCATGTTTAGTCAAAATCTCAACTTTTTAGGTGTTGTTTTGAAAATTACCAAAAATGGCAAAAAACAACTTTGGAAAAAACTTCTAAAAAGGGTAATTTTTTTATTTCCTTGATTTTTGGGTTTTTGGTTATTTAAGAGTTTGCAGAGAATTGTAGAAGACATTGCTGATGAATGTAAGATATTGAAGGTTCAAAATATGTGTTTATTTGTCTTGTAATTGAGTTTTATCATTAACAGAGAGTTGTGTGCTACATTAATTTCACATTTCACATTTCACATTTGACATTTCACATTTGATATTTCACATTTTATATTTTAGATTTCACATTTCATTCATTTCACATTTAAAATTTTACATTTCACATTTCACATTTCACATTTTAATGTCATCCATTTGAACAAATTTTATGTATTTCATATTTCATTAAGCCACTTCACATTTCACATTTCACATCGGGGTCCGTTTGGGCATATTCTTAGGAGCTGAAAGTTTCATTTAGGGCTTTGAAATCAAGTTTTAGTGTTTTTTTCCTAGTTTTTTGAAACTTTGTTTTGTATTAAATCCAAAATTATGTTTTTAATTTTGGAAAAAAACTGCCAAAAAGGCTAATTTAGGATTTATTTTATTTTTTGTGTTTTTGGTTATTTAAGAGTTTGCAGAGAATTTTAGAAGACGTTGGTGATGACTGGAAGATATTGAAAGTTCAAAATATGTGTTTATTTGTCTTGTAATTGTGTTTTAACATTAAAAGAGAGTTGTGTGCTACATCAATTTCACATTTCACATTTCACATTTGACATTTTACATTTTACATTTCACATTTCACATTTAAAATTTCACATTTCACATTTAATTCATTTCACATTTCACATTTCAATGTCATTCATTTGAACAAATTTTATGTATTTCATAACCCACTTCAAATTTCACATTTCACATTTCACAATTCACATTTCACAATTCACTTTCACATTTCACATTTCACATTTCACATCTCAGATTTCACATTTCACATTTCACAATTCACATTTCACATTTCACATTTCACATTTGACATTTCACATTTCATATTTCACATTTCGCATCGGGCTCCGTTTTCGCACATTTTCAGGAGTTGAAAGTTTCATTAAGGCTCCGAAATCAGCTTTTGGTGTTTTTCATAGTTTTTACATAGTTTGCTTTATAATAAATCTGAAATTATGTTTCTAATCTCAAATATTAGTTGGCAATTCTTTCTAACTTAGTCGTGGGCATGTTTTGGCAAAATCTTAGCTTTTTACGTGTTGTTTTGAAAATTACCAAAAAGGGCAAAAAACAACTTTGGAAAAAAACTGGCAAAAAGGGTAATTTTTGGATTTCCTTGATTTTTGGGTTTTTGGTTATTTAAGAGTTTGCAGAGAATTGTAGAAGACATTAGTGATGAATGGATGATATTAAAGGTTCAAAATATTTGTTTATTTGTCTTGTAATTGAGTTTTATCATTAACAGAGAGTTGTGTGCTACATCAATTTCACATTTCACATTTCACATTTTACATTTTACATTTCACATTTCACATTTCACATTTCACATTTCATTCATTTCACATTTAAAATTTCACATTTCACATTTTACATTTGAATGTCATTCATTTGAATAAATTCTATGTATTTCATATTTCATTAACCCACTTCACATTTCACATTTCACATTTCACATTTCACATTTCACCTTTCACATTTCACATTTCATATTTCACATCGGGGTCCATTTGGGCATATTTTCAGTAGCTGAAAGTTTCATTTAGGGCTCTGAAATCAGCTTTTAGTATTTTTTTCCTAGTTTTTAGAAAGTTTGTTTTGTAATATATCCAAAATTATGTTTCTAATCTCGGATATTAGTTGGCAATTATTTCTAACTTAGACGTGGGCATGTTTAGGAAAAGTCTCAGCTTTTTAGGTGTTGTTTTGAAAATTACCCAAAATGGCAAAAAACAACTTTGGAAAAAAGTTGCCAAAAAGGATAATTTTCAGATTTCCTTGATTTTTTGGGTTTTTGGTTATTTAAGAGTTTGCAGAGAATTGTAGAAGACGTTGGTGATGAATGGAAGATATTGAAGGTTCAAAATATGTGTTTATTTGTCTTGTAATTGAGTTTTATCATTAATAGAGAGTTGTGTGCTATATCAATTTCACATTTCACATTTGAATGTCATTCATTTGAATAAATTTTATGTATTTCATATTGTTAGTAAACAGATTGTTCTTTTCAACTTAATTCTAAAATACCCAAAATACTTAAGAACTATCGAATATAACAGTTGGAATTTTTTTATTGAAAGAACCAATTTCCCTCTGAATTTAAAGGTACAACTCCCTTATATGAATGATATTCAGTAAATTTTGTTCTTTCCTAATCTAACAGGGGTATGTTCTTAACCTGAGAACAGAAGAGGCAAACCAAGCTAATCCTAGGTAGGAAATAGCTCAGGCAGGGCGAATTCAACTCTAAATCTAGCCAACTCTGAGATTTTATCAATAAGATTAACTCCCAAAATTTGTAATGCATGAAATTGTTTTGAAAATGAAAATGCAAGACTAAAGACTAATGATGACACACCAATGAATCGATCTATATCATAAGAACGTTTCCCAAACTTAAGATAACAACGACTTTCCCCTTTTCGTAATTGTATCAAATCATAATACAAAGCTCTTGTTCGAACACAAATTGTAAATCCAACTTCAAAGAAACATCAAGATTCAACATAAGGATAAATATAATGCAAATGGAACAAATAAAACAATGGTATTCAGAAATACAAATTTGACTCAGCAAAATGCTATCTTTCACACCAAAATTTAGCCGACCTTTGTATTGATTTTGGAAACAATACATATAGGGTCCTATATTGGGTTGTTACAAGAAAGGGGGAGAACCAAAATGGTTCAACTTCCCCAACTAGAAATGATAACTAAAAGATTTATCGGTTACAATAGTATCAAAAATAGCACAAGGGGGAATCTATTTAAGTTTCAGTTTCCTTCCCCTTGTCTAATTTAGCCCTAAAGGCTGTAACAACTGTATTGACTCGAATGAGTTCTTCATACTTGTTGACATGGATGTTAGTGTATCAAATGAGCCACCTGGAATGTTCCTTGGCAAGAATCTTAATGGATTTAGTCCAATCTTTCAATTCCTATGTCGCTCTGAAAATGCATCCACTCAATTGTTGGAGTTCAAGTATTTTGTCTAGATGGGAGGTAGAATCTTCTGTCAGTTTATGCAAATAACTAGAAAATTAATTCTGCATATTGGCTACTCCAATTATTTCTTTGCCCTAACCACTAGTCTGTGATTCTGTATGGAGCCCAAAGAGGAGTTTGAAATCTTTTCCCTGCTCTTCTTTGATATTGACATCTGTCTGTTGCAATCTTGCTTCGGCTTGGATGATCATCTCGATCTTAAACTCTAGGATCTAAAGCCATTCAATCAAGGGCTCATCTCCTTTATATAAAATCTTATATTTTAGAGCTTCTTTAGTCTTCAAATTTACTGCCACATGCAGCATAACTATACATTCCTGGCACTTCACTCTTTCTGGCGTGAGGATCTATAAGTTCGTAGCAATGTTATTACTTTCTACCTTCAACCTTAGAAGGGAATCACCTAGTTTCTCAACCACTGCTAGTCCTTCAGACTTGAGCCTCTCAATCCATTTTTTACTAATCTGCCCATAATGTTGGTCTTCTTGCAACTTAGCCAGAATGGCTTGGTTCTCTGCAATACTGGGGTCAAAGATGGTTTGGGCGCTGGGAACGCTTGCAATCAGAGTGAGGAGTTGCTTGATAAAGTTGGTCAACTCAACCACTTCTACCTTAAGTTGAACTTTGGCAATCTTGAGCTCTTCTAGTTCTTCTTCTATCACTACATTGGTAGATTTCCACCAATCTACCTTGGTGTCATGACGAGCTGAGCCCATATCAAATGACTTCAACTGAAAGTCTGAAGTAGTCATATCTTCAAATTTACCTTCCTTAGTTGGCTTGGAATACATCCTTGGCATAGTTCACTCATTTGGAATACATCCCTGGCATAGTTCACTGGATCGTATTTCTGTCTCAAGACCTCATAGGTTTCCAAAGAAAACTTCTTTGAGAATGTCTTGAGAACATTCTTCGCCTCTGACCGGGATGCACAACTGTAAGCTCTGATGGTCATGGGGAAGTCATATCCCTTCTTCTTAGCCTCAGCATAGAGTATGTCACATGGAGTGCTTGCCTCATTACTTTGATCATCATGATCATATCAGTAGGATACCTTGGCAGCTTCAAAGGGAAATCATCAAAACCTGCAAGACAAAGATATGAGAAACCTCTAAATTGAATGAAATAACATCCAATTTGGCTGATGAAAGCCATGGATTCAGGGGAGAATCTCCTCTCTGGATAGCCTTGTAACTCCCTGTACAATCTCATTGTGAATGCATCATTAACCCAAAGATACTCAACATAACTATTATGTAATTGCAAAGAGGGGAGAAAGTCATAACTCTTGACATCATTAGGGAATTCCTCTAATCTAGGAAGACCTGGCCAAATTTGGAGTGTAGCCAGAATATATAAGAGGAATGAAGACAAGTAAAATTCATTCTAGAATTTAGCTCTATCTAGGGCCTTCAAGAGATTCTCACTTACCATAAGCGCCCAATCTATGAAGTGATGTTGGGAACAGATTACCTGAACCAGGAAGAAGTGATGGTTGACAAAATTGAGTGCCTCACTCTCACCTCTGATCTAGTGGAGTAACACAAGAATGTCAATGATCTCCAGCTTCAGATTAGTGTCGTATAATGTCTTCGACAGCTTCCCTTTGACGCTCTTGGGTTCTTGAAACCATGCTTTCATTATCTCCTTCTTCCAAACTGACTTTTTGACAATATACTCAGTCACCACTCGACTGTATGTCATTTCCAAATACTCAGCTTTCTCTAGATGCAAAGAAAGTTCTGGACCAATTCCCTGTCAATAGATAACAACACCGTATCATTGGGAAAGAGAATTTGCCTGGTCTGGGTTGTATCAAGCGATGCATTACCAGATTAATTATGGGGCTTGAACAGCCACGGGAAAACTAGCGGCCTCAACCAATACGCTCTCCTTCAACTTCTCTATAATAGGATGTATCTGGTCCACTTTTAATCTGTTTTGGAAGTTGTGCATGTCAAAGAACTTCAGAGATGTATCCGAATTCTTATACCATTCAAAAGTACTATCGTTCATTCCATAGAATCCCATGAATCTGGAAGCCATGTTTGTAATGACTCATATTTGGAAATTAGAAGTATCTCTTAGGGATGTGGGAGAAAAGAATAACTAAAATATGAGACTTCAAATTGAAAACAATTTGGTGATTAAATGGTGGCTCTCATTTGCAACTTTCAACTGATTTAATAAATTTTGAATTCTTACTGTTAATGACTGACTTCCCGCACCATACGAACGAAAAGACCCTAACATTAATGAAAAAGGCCATTATGAAGTAAAAAAACTTTATTTGAATTAATTACCTTACTTTTACGGGTCGTTAAGAAATTTTTTTTCACTTTTAGTAACCACAATGGTAACTTGTCTAAGGTAGCGAAAAATCACTTTTTTGCTTCTCCTTTGGGCGGAGAAGTGCTCTTGGTTCAAAAATCTGCCAAGGGAGAAATTTAATCTATCAAGATGCCAAAATGGCATGTATCAATTTCATCTGCCTTCTTTACATTTTAGATTCTTTATGAAATAGGTTCTTCCTCGAAATTTCTTCATTTAAATGGTTTGGCGGAAAACATACTTTGTGGGCCAAAACCCCCCCCTGTGGGAGTAGGGGAGAAGTCATTTTCTATTTTTCTGCCTTTGGCTGATTTCCTCGATTTCTTTCTACTGAATCATTCCCTTTGGTTTGTAGATGTGTAATCTAGACACAACAGCCCTTCCTAAGCCTAAAGCATCCATTTTAGAACTGTACTTGCTGGGACATCACTTAGTAGTCATCGGCGGAAGATGCACTTTGTTGATACTTTTCCACCAGTGGAGAAGCTCAAACCCGATTCTCTACCAAGATGCAAAATGAAGGATTACGGCTACACACTTCCATGGTGTGTGACACTGATGTTAGAAATCTTTGAACCATGGCCTTTACCAAATTGGGAAGTTAACCTACCCGATGGAAACATGAACTAAAAAATAGAAACCCTCTGGTTCATGAAAGAGAAGGCAATCTGGAAACATCCGGTAAAGGCTCCCTAGCCTAAAGGAAAGATTTCTAGACTTAGACTCAGGACTTACAAGAAGCATCAGGACCACTACTATACATTAAACACTCACTTTTGTCTGAAAGGTATACAGACCAAAAGTGGGGCAATAACTGGCTCTGTCTGGGGACTTGGACATTCACATGTCAAAGCAAGAAATCTCAAGTCTCTGGTTTTACAAAGCTCAACAAAAGGTGGCTCACAACAAAACTAAAGAAAGACACGGAAAGGGAAAACAGGAAGGGAACCGAACTAGGAAAACAAAAGCAAGAACTAAACGTAACTATGGTACAATATAGGGGTTACCTATTTTCAATTTAAATTTGATAGAGCTTCAAATCCTGACCATTATACGTCAGGGGTAGCATTTCTCCATCTGGATATGTCAACTTAAAATAATTCTTCATGAATTCCTAGTGGATCTTGAAAGGTCCTTTCCATAGTGTTTCAAATTTTCCATGCATGTGCTTGGGTGCCCTACGCTTGTCCCACAACAACACCATGTCTCCTTCCATATATTTTTGGTGTCTTCTCTTTTTATCAAACAAACTCATCACACATATCTGATGCTGTGTAATGTGATCTACCATTTTCTCTCTTTCTTCTTCCAGTTTTCTTAGGTACAAAATCCTCTTTTCTAAACCATCTTCATATATGCCATCTTCTATTGCTATCTTCAATTTGCAGGTTGCTAGCTCTAGTGGTAATGGAAGACTGGCCTCTACTCTGTAAATAAGTTCAAAAAGGGATACACATATAGCTCTTTTGGGAGTCAATCTATCTACCTAGAGGGCTTCATAGATTTTCTTATGCCAGGTTCTTTGATTGTCCGTTACAAGCTTCTTCATGATATTCACCAAGTTTTTATTGTTGGATTCAACTTGACAATTCCCTTGAGGGAAATAGTCATAAGAATGATTGACCATAATGCCGTACTCAAAGAAAAATTCAGTAATTTCTTGAGAAGAAAAGTATGCAGCATTATCCATAACTAACTTAATAGGCACACCAAACCTTACCAGGATGCTTTCTTTGATGAATTCACATACTACTTCTGAAGTAGTCCTTTTGGTTGCTTTCACCTCCACCCATTTTGTGTAGTAGTCAGTCGCAGTGATTATGTAGGTATGACCTGCACTAGACATGGGGTTTATAGGACCAATAAAATCAAGACCCCATTGTTGAAAAGGACCTTCAATTATCAACGGTCTCAAAGGTAACGCGGCTAACTGTGGCTTTCTGGTAAACATTTTGTATTTCTCACACTTTGCTACCCAATGGTAAGCATCTCTGAACACTCCTGGCTAGTAATAACACTACCTCAGAATCTTGAATGCGATAACTAATGAGGAGAAATGCCCTCCGTAGGCTTCATCATGAAATACTCTTAATAAATTCTCCTGTTGTTGTCTGTCAACATGTTCAGGCTAAGAATTGTCACCCTAACTCAGGCATTAGGGCTACACGACAATTCCATCCTAACAATGGAAACCTCTCCTAGCTGTGGGTAGACTATGAATGAAGAGGAGTCTCCAGATTCTAGGCCGGTTCCTATAA
>MU225995.1:116849-137028 GCA_018584345.1 Thuja plicata
TACAAAACAACATTAACAAACACAAGTGTAGATGTAGTGATATCAACAATTTGATAAATTTGAAACTTACAACAGTGAAGCCAATGATATCAACAATTTGATAAATTTGAAACTTACAACAGTGATAAAGAGGCAATGGCCATAGGCTATAAATACTACAATACCATGTCATTGTAAACATTCAATAGGAGTGAATAATTGAAGATCTAATATGAATAATTCATTGATAAATCATCATGTGGGTCTCCATGGAAGGTGCAATGTTGCAGAGAGGTTAATACATTCCCAAGATGACTTCGATAAAATTACAAATCACCACCAGCAACTCCAAACTTCAATACATGTGAGAGACAATATAGGAAAAGTATGGTGAATGCGAATCTCTACTTAAGTGAAGAAAAATCATGAAATTTACAACATATGAAGGAACTGGTCATTTTTCAAGGCAAAAGCATCATAGCATGAAGACACAATAACTATGTACTGACCTATACCTTAAAGGAGCACAACATTAGTAGCAGGAGTAGTCAATAGACCAATGGTGTTATCACTATTTACATTTTTTATTAATAGAGGTACAAATAGAATATAACAAAGGGAATGGATATACACAGCAAAGAGATTCAACATTGAAAAAAAATAAAATCATTCCAGTCATGAGTAAACATCATCATCAACTATTGTAACAACAAGATAGAAGGATGTTATAACAACAGTTTTAATGCCAATCATCAAGATATAGTGATGATATTAGAATTCAAGTTAGTTGTCATATATTTCAGAAGGAGTCTATCATTGTAAATAAAAAATGATGTTATCATTCTTGTGTTGCTAATATTCATAAGAAACCGTGATAGGTTAGGTGAACACATATAGTGGAGGGTGCATTTGAAAGCATTAGTGTTGGAGAGTTTGAGAGTAAATTGCTGATTTTAGGGTTTGAAGGGCTACTAGACAAGACTAGAAGGGCTATAGTAGAAGAATGGTGAAAGATGAGTGGATAGGAGTGAATGGGAAGTTATAACATGGCAAATATACCATGTTAAGATGATCTATGGTGTTGGGATCAAGGTGAGAGGTCTGGTTGGAGTTTTGGTATGGTGGAGGCACTAGGTGCACTAGGTGTCCTAGGATGATGTTGGTGGTAGAATCTGATTTTCAAAAGTAGATAAATATGCACTCTTCTGCAGATCATCATCCCAAACTCTTAAAACCTTTCCTTCTATATTTCCTCCACATAGAAGGCAATCTATTTACATAGGTCATCACCTTAACCACCTAAAAAAAAATTCAACTCGTTATCAAATTCAAATTTGTGATAGACAAACACCAGCCAGAGACTCATTCAAAGAATGGATTTTTAGAAGTTCAAGTTGAATGTGTAGAAAGTCAAGAATGGATTGTTAGTCAATCAATTTTATCAAGTAGAGATTTTAGGCACACCTCTCAATGAATATAAATAGAGACCCTGAGTCTTGGTATTTTGAACTTTAACATATTAAAGTTGAGAATGATGGAGAGCGTGGAGAGGCAAGGAAGAAAGAGGTTGGTTGTAAAGAAAGAGGATTCTAGAGAGGTTTATCTTGAGGTAGTGAGCGTACATGATATTACAAAATGCATTTGGTGGAGGTGGCCAAAATTGGGTGGGTGCCAAACTTGGCCGGGTTAAAACCCACAAAGAAAAGAAGAGGAATATTGAGTGGTGAAATGAGGAGGGATGCTGACTGGAGTAACATTTGGAGGAGGTGGTCAGATTACAGTGGAACAAATTTCACATTAAGGAAGAGGGTTGCAGACTAGACATGGTGGAGGAGGTCGAGTTATGCTAGAGCTAATATCACATCAAGGAAGACAAGAGCAGAGTAGAGTTGTTAGAGAAGGAGGATGCTTGTTCTTGCTAGGTGTTGGAGGAGGAGAAATAAGAACCAGTTGGAGGTTCCTATTATATTGATGGAGTTCATTGAATATTGTTGGAAATTTGAAAGGGTGGCTCTACCATCCAATGCCATTTTGTGAGACTAAGTACATAATTTTCCTACCCTAGGTGTTTGATGCAGGAGCATCCAAGGGTGTAGGGCAGTCCTACATCTCCCAAAAACATTGTTAGTTTTATTTTCTATTATGGTTAGGTGGTTAAAAATAAATGTGAGCATATATAGGTCTCCATGTACCCAGGAAAGTGCCCAAAAGGACATAGGAGGTTAAAAATTTTCAATATTTGTGGCCTATGTTCAATGCGAATTGTAATTTTCAAGGAGGGACACCTTTTCTATCATTTATAGTGTTAAAATCTTAAAAATACCATTCTTCACTTAGGAGCAAGGGGAAGAGTCATGCACTCATATTTATTGAATGGTTACATAAAAAATGCAAAAATTGAAGAGACAAATATAGGCATCCTCTTCAGAAAATTTAAGAGACACCTTTGAGGAGCCCTCCTAGGGAAGTTGAAAGGTCATCTATTGGCTATTTTTTGCTTTTCTTTATAGCCATGTGTTTTTCATCAAGAGAGGGAGTGGGATTTCCAAGAGGTACAATAATGCTATAATAAGGAGGCTTGGGCAGGTTGTTTAGTCATTTAGAGTTGAGTAGATCATTGAGAGTTGATCCAAGGTTGATTGGATCATCTAGAGTGGCATGGATCTTTGAAAGTGGAGTGATTGGTTGAAGTTGAGAAGAGTTCTTATTCATTTGAGAGTTGAGTTATATTTTTTCTTTCAAGATTAGTAAATCCCATGAGGCTAAGCATTGTAATTTTTGAATATTTGTGTTTCTTTACTAAGTTACCAAATTCTTCCTTGGCAACCCCAAAGTCCAAATTCTTCTTTACTAAGCTACTATTGAAATTGATAATAAGATCCTGAATGTCTAGGTTCCAAATAGTTTGTTCAATCCCTCAATGAGGCATTTAAAAAGACACCAATCATTGCAAAATTCATTGACATCTGACCTTCAATAGACAGGGTCAAAGCTTCAGTGTTGAGATTAAAGTATGAGATTTTTACCATTCTTCCTAGAAAAGAAATTACTTTTATTTTACCTTTTTGGATAGATTACTAAGGTTTTTTCAATGATTTTTGTTGGCTATAAAACATGTACCTCCAATAATCATAAATACTTGAACAAAAACCCATGGCCATGGATATTGTCAATAGGTGTAACAGGAAGGACATAGACAATGGCTTGGCTGGTGGAATGCTTGTGAGCTGGTAAAGTCACCTTCATATTAGGTTTTTCTAGGCCAAAGGGGGTGTTACTTGAGGTCTTTGTAATAGGATATAGTTAATTAATAAACATTTATATAAAAGGCTCTAGCATCCATATTCACAATGCTATGGATTCCTAAGAATGACACTAAATTTATGTCAGCATTGATTGCAATCAAACCTAGAAGACTTCTAAGAAGTGGATAATAACTGAATCTTACCACGCATGAAAATAAAATTGTTTATTCCTTAATAAATGAATCCACTTAACATTGCATACACATGGGTAAGAGGGACAACATACCCGTGCAATCCATAAATGGTTTATCATCTATAGGGAAGCATAAAATACATTTTAACTTGTATAAGTAGATCATAAAAGCATGGTCGAATATAATAACTACCCTAAAGGAAACATGAATTAATTAGAATATGTATTCCTATTGGGTAACAAAGTAACTACTTGTAAGGAGCATGACAATAGGTTTGTAAGTAAGCAATGAAACAATGATTGTTTATGCACAACCTCAAAGGATAAGGAAACTTGTAAATGAACATACTTAGTTATCCCTTACAAACCATAAATAACCGACATATAACAAAGACCATAGAAAGAGATTTTTTAATGCATTATAACATAGAGACATTTTTATCCTTATATTGGGTAGCTTGAATAGGGGCCTTACACTTACCTCTGGTGCAAGTATTAGACATATTTCTCAAGGCTATAAGATTTATGACACCTAAAACTACCTCCCTACTAGACAACTGTTGCATACTACCCATGACAAAGCATCACTTTCTTTATACTAGGGTTTCTACAGATTACGACGTATGTTCTCATTATGGTGTATGTTCTCATATTGACTAATATCAATCAGGCCATCTTAGGGTATACACCTCTAGTCATGTAATATGCTCTTAACGAAAGGCTAAAATACAAGACATATATTGAAATTGATAATAAGATCATGAATGTCCAGGTTCCAGATAGTTTGTTCAATCCCTCAATGAGGCATTTAAAAGGACACCAACCATTGCAAAATTCATTGGAATCTAACCTTCAATAGATAGGGTCAAAGCTTCAGTGAGACAACAGCGACATACTGCCCATGATAAAGCATCACTTTCTTTATGCTAGGGTTTATGCAGATTACGGTGTATGTTCTCATTACGGCATATATAAGACATACCTCAAATGGTGAGTATGCGGTGGCAGCTTGTTGATGAGTATGCAGTGGCTATACCCTAAACATGAAGGAAACCAGCTGAATGAATTGCAAACCATCCTGGAGGTAGCTGGATTTAATACAACAAGAGCCCTCTTC
Organism: Thuja plicata; assembly: GCA_018584345.1. Classification (NCBI taxonomy): domain Eukaryota; kingdom Viridiplantae; phylum Streptophyta; class Pinopsida; order Cupressales; family Cupressaceae; genus Thuja; species Thuja plicata. The sequence goes on from MU225995.1 coordinate 121,384, forward strand.
ACGTGCAAAATGGAACATGAAGGAAACCAACTGAATGAATTGCAAACCAGCTTTGAGGTAGCTGGATTCAATACAATAAGAGCCCTCTTCGTACGCAAAATGGTATATTTTCCTTCCACTCGCATGCACAGCTCAATCACAAATGAGACTTTCTTTTTCTTTTTCTTTTTTGTTTATAATCAAGAGGGTGTCACAATTATGATGATATCGTTATTGCAACAGCGTCGAGGGTACTTGAAAAAAAAAATACAAAAATCACACACAAATGGTAGCGCCATCGCAAATTAGTGTCAGAATTTGACCCCAAATGTTGTAGTGTAATCCTAGGCAGGAAATAGCTCAGGAAGGGCAAATTCAACTCTAAATCTAGCCAACTCTAAGATTTCATCAATCAGATTAACTCCCAAAATTGGTAATGCATGAACTTCTACTGAAAATGCAGATGCAAGACTAAAGACTAATGATGAAACAACAATGAATCGATCTATATCATAAGAATGTTTCCCAAACTTAAGATAACAATGACTTTCCCCTTTTGCTAATTGTATCAAATCATAATACAAAGCTCTGGTTTGAACACAGATTGTAAATCCAACTTCAAAGAAAAATCTAAATTCAACAGAAGGATAAATGCAATGAAAATGGAACAAATAAAATAATTCAATTTAGACATACAAATTTGACTCAGTAAAATGTTATCTTTCACACCAAAATTTAGCTGACCTTTGTATTGATTTTGGAAATAGTAGATATAGGGTCCTAGATTGGGCCGTTACAAGAAAGGGGGAGAACTGAAATGGTTCAACTTCCCCAACTAGAAATGATAACTGAAATATTTATTGGTTACAATAGTATCAAAAATAGCACAAAGGGGAATCTATTTAAGTTTTAGTTTCCTTCCCCTTGTCTAATTTAGCCCTATAGGCTGTAACAATTGTAATGACTCAAATGAGTTCTTCATGCCTATTGATGTAGCTGTTAGTGTATCAAATGAGCTACCTGGAATGTTCCTTGGCAAGAATCTTAATGGCATCAGTCTGATCCTTCAGTTCCTCCGTCGCTCTGAAAATGCATTCACTCAATTGCTGGAGTTCAGGTATTTTGTCTAGACGAGAGGCAGAATCTTCTGTCAGTTTATGCAAATAACCAAAATATGAATTCTTCATATTGGCTACTTTGATTATTGCTTTGCCTTTACCACTAGTCTGTGATTATGTATGGAGCCCTAAGAGGAGTTTGAAATCTTTGCGCTGCTCTTGTTTGTTCTTGACATCTGTCTATTGCAATCCTGCTTTAGCCTGGATGATCATCTCATTCTTAAACTCTGGGCTCTGAAGCCATTCAATCAAGGGCTCATCTCCTTTCTATAAAATCTTAGCTTTTAGAGCTTCTTTAGTCATCAAATTTATTGCCACATGTAGCATAACTATACATTCCTGGCACTTCACTCTTTCTAACATGAGGATCTGTAAGTTCGTAGCATTTTTATTGCTTTCTACCTCCAACCTTAGAAGGACATTACCTATTTTCTCAACCACTACTAGTCCTTCAGACTCAATCCTCTCAATCCACCGTTTATAATTCTGCCCATAATATCAAACTTCTTGCAACTTAGCCAGAATGGCTTGGTTCTGTGTAGCACTGGGGTCAAAGGTGGTTTGGGCACTGGGAACACTTGCAATCAGATTGAGGAGTTTCCTGATGAAGTTGGTCAGCTCAGCCACTTCTATCTTAAGTTGAGCTTTGGCAGTCTTGAGCTCTTCTAGTTTTTCTTCTATCACTACATTGGTAGATTTCCACCAATCTACCTTGGTTTCATGACGAGCCAAGCCCATATCAAATGACTGCAACTGAAATTCTGAAGCAGTCATATCTTTGAATTTACCTTCCTTAGTTGGCTTGGCCACTTCCATGGTGAAGTGCCCAGTCTCAGGATCCTGACCCAGGTTAGAAATTGTCTTCACTTTCTTCTGTTTGCTCATAGCAGCTTTGGGCTGAAAGGCTCATGACAACGTGTCTTTGCTAGAAGCCCCTTCTTCCGCCCTCTTCCTGTTGCGTTCCAAAGTATATTCTATCCATGACTCTGTGCTAGTAACTTTGTTGGCAGAAACCAACTCCTCAATGAACAATTTCAAGATGACTGGAGGTGTAGCCTTTGGCCTTGAAGCAAATGGATTTACTAAAGTAGGAGAAGAGGACACCAACTTGGCTATTGAAGTGATCCTCTGATTATTTCTGGCTTCTCCTTCAGATTCTGTGGTTGAAGGAGTATCTTCTCCTACTTCCACTATGATAGGAGACCCTCTCCTGAGAGAATCCTGGGTCAGAGTGTCAACTGGTACATCTATTGTGACTAATTTTACTGACCACTTTGGTTCTGCATCCTTGGTGAGCTCCTCTATTGTTCTGATATTTTGAAGTGGACCTTCTCCATAAGTCTTCTCCAATGTGATTGTTTTCTTAGGAGATTCATCACCTCCTCCCGCCGGCTGGGTTGATCCTTTAGGTACAGTTGGAATTGTTACCGACAAATTGGTTGAAGTACAAGTAGTATCCTTTGCCAGGGTTCACTGAGTAGGAGGCTAACTTTCTGATCTCTTCCTTTGGCCTTCAGTCCATTTGACCCATTATTCTGTTCTTTTGTAGATACCCCCCATTAGAGTTGGCAAATCGCTAATGGCTTGGTCCAGCATGGGTTCAGAACTGACAGTGGTGAGCTTTAACTCCTCTAGATATGTATCATCATCCATATGATTGCCATCATCTTCTAGCCCCTCTACTGCAATGTTAACATTGAACCTCTTGATTTGTTCAATAGTTAACTTGGTGTAGAATCTCTCTCTGTTTTCCAAATCATCCTTATAATTATCCTAGTAGTCTTCAATATCATGTACATGATGAATTGTGTGACTCATTAGCAATACATCACTGGCATAGTTCACTGGATTGTATTGCGGTCTCAAGACCTCATAGGTTTCAAAAGAAAACTTTGTTGAGAATGTCTTGAGAACATTCTTCGCCTCTGACCGGGATGCACAGTAATAAGCTCTGATGGTCATGGGGAAGTTGTATCCCTTCTTCTTAGCCTCAGCACAGAGTAAGTTCACATGGAGTGCTTGCCTAATTACTTTGATCAGCACGATCATATCAGTAGGATACCTGTGCAGCTTCAAAGGGAAATCATCAAAACCTTCAAGACAAAGATACGAGAAACCTCTAAATTGAATGAAATAGCATCCAAATTTGCTGATGAAAGCCATGGCTTTTGGGGAGAATCTCCTCTCCCTGCACAATCTCATTTTGAATGCATCATTAACCCAAAGATACTCAGCATAACTATTATGTAATTGCAAAGAGGGGAAAATTTCATAACTCTTGACATCATCAGGGAATTCCCCTAATCTGGGAAGACCTGACCAAATTTGGAGTGTAGCCAGAATATATAAGAGGACTAAAGAGAAGTAAAATTCATTCTGACATTTAGCTCTATCTATGAAGTGATGTTGGGAATAGATTACCTAAACCAGGAAAAAGTGATGGTGAACAAAATTGAGTGCCTCACTCTCACCTCTGATCCTGTGGAGTAACACCAGAATGTCAATGATTTTTGGCTTTAGATTAGTGCTATATAATGTCTTTGACAACTTCCCTTTGGCGCTCTTAGGTTCTTAAAACCATGCTTTCATTATCTCCTTCTTCCAAACTGACTTTTTGGTAATATAATCAGTCACCGCTTGACTGCATGTCATTTATAAATACTCAGCTTGCTCTGGGATGTGAAGTGAGTTCTGGACCGATTCCCTATCAATAGATAATAACACTGTATCATTGGGTAAGAGAATTTTCCTGGTATCAGGGTTATATCAAGTGATGCATTACCAGATTAATTCTGGGGCTTGAATAGCCACGGGAAAACCAATGGCCTCCAATCTGCTCTCCTTCAACTTCTCTGTAATAGGATGTATCTGGTCCATTTTTAATCTATTCTAGAAGTTCTGCATGTCAAATAATTTCAGAGATGTATTTGAAATCTTATACCATTCAGAAGTAATACCATTCATTCCATCAAATCCCATGAATTTGGAAGTCAAGTTTTTGATGACTTGTATTTAGAAATTAGAAATATCTCTTAGGGATGCGAGAGCAAAGAATAACTAAAATATGAGACTTCAAATTCAAAATAATTTGGTGAGTAAATGGTGGCTCTCGTTCGCAAATTTCAACTAATTTTACAACTTTTGAATTCTTACCATTAATGGTCGACTTCCCGTGCCACACGAATGAAAAGACCCTAAAATTAATGAAAAAGCCCATTATGAAGTAAAATGACTTTATTTGAATTAATTACCTTGCTTTTACAGGCCGTTAAGAAATTTCTTTTCACTTTTAGTAACTGCAATGGTAACTTTTTTGAGGTAGCAAAAAATCACTTTTTTGCTTCTCCTTTGGGCAGAGAAGTGCTCTCAGAGTGCCCTCGGTTCAAAAATCTGCCAAGGGAGAAATTTGGTCTATCAAGATGCCAAAATGGCATGTATCAATTTCATCTACCTTCTTTACATCTCAGATTCTTTATGAGATAGGTTCTTCCTCAAAATTGCTTCATTTAAATAAATTGGTGGAAAACATACTTCATGGGCCAAAACTCACCTGTGGGAGTAGGGGAGAAGTCATTTTCTACTTTTCTGCCTTTGGCTGATTTCCTCGATTTCTTTCTACTAAATCATTCCCTTTGGTTTGTAGATGTGTAATCTAAACACAGCAGCCCTTCCTAAGCCTAAAGGATCCATTTTAGAACTATACTTCTTGCTGGTACATCACTTAGTAGTCGTCGGTGGAAGATGCACTTTGTTGATACTTTTCTGCCAGTGCAGAAGCTCAAACCTGATTCTCCACCAAGCTGCGAAATGAAGGATTACGGCTACACACTTCCATGGTGTGTGAAATTGATGTTAGAAATATTTGAACCACGGCCTTTACCAGATTGGGAACTTAACCTACCCGATGAAAACATGAACTAAAAAATAGAAACCCTTCGGTTCATGAAAGAGAAGGCAATCTGGAAAAATCTGGTAAAGGCTCCCTAGCCTAAAGGAAAGATTTCTAGACTTAGACTCAGGACTAACAAGAAGCTTCAAGACCACTACTATACTTTAAACACTCACTTTTGTCTGAAAGGTATACGGACCAAAAGTGGGGCAACACATTTTTCATTAACCCACTTCACATTTCACATTTCACATTTCACATTTCACATTTCACATTTCACATCGGCATTCGTTTGGGCAAATTTTCAGGAGCTGAAAGTTTCATTTAGGGCTCCAAAATCAGCTTTTAGTGTTTTTTCGTAGTTTTTAGAAAGTTTGTTTTGTAATAAATCTGAAATTATGTTTCTAATCTTGGATATTAGTTGCAAATTATTTCTAACTTAGTCAGTGCATATTTACGCAAAATCTCAGTCTTTTAGGCAAAAAACAACTTTGGAAAAAAATTGTCAAAAAGGGTAATTTTTGGATTTCCTTGATTTTCAGGTTTTTGGTTATTTAAGAGTTTGTAGAGAATTGTAGAAGACATTGGTGATGAATGGAAGATATTGAAGGTTCAAAATATGTGTTTATTTGTCTTGTAATTGTGTTTTATCATTAACAGAGATTTGTGTGCTACATCAATTTCACTTTTCACATTTCACATTTCACATTTCACATTTTACATTTTACATTTCACATTTCACATTTAAAATTTCACATTTCACATTTCACATTTCAATGTCATTCATTTGAAATTTTTTTATGTATTTCATATTTCATTAACCCACTTCACATTTCACATTTCACATTTCACATTTTACATTTCACGTTTCACATTTCACATTTCACATTTCACATTTCACATTTCACATCGAGGTTCGTTTGGGCACATTCTCAAGAGCTAAAAGTTTCATTTAGGGCTCCGAAATCAGCTTTTAGTGTTTTTTTGCTAGTTTTTAGAAAGTTAGTTTTGTAATAACTCTGAAATTATATTTCTAATCTTGGATATTAGTTTGCAATTATTTCTAACTTAGTCGTGGGCATGTTTAGGTAAAATCTCAGCTTTTTAGGTGTTGTTTTGAAAATTACTTAAAATGACAAAAAACAACTTTGGAAAAAAACTGCCAAAAAGGGTAATTTTCAGAATTCCCTGATTTTTTGGGTTTTTGGTTATTTAAGAGTTTGCAGAGAATTGTAGAAGACATTGGTGATGAATGGAAGATATTGAAGGTTCAAAATATGTGTTTATTTGTCTTGTAATTGAGTTTTATCATTAATAGAGAGTTGTGTGCTACATCAATTTTACATTTCACACTTCACATTTTACATTTCACATTTCACATTTCAAATTTCATTGATTTCACATTTCACATTTCAATGTCATTCATTTGAACAAATTTTATGTATTTCGTATTTCATTAACCCACTTCACATTTCACATTTCACATTTCACATTTCACATTTCACATTTCACATTTCACATTTCACATTTCACATTTCACATTTCACATTTCACAATTCACATTTCACATTTCACATTTCATATTTTACATTTCACATTTCTTCACATTTCACATTTCACATTTCACATTTCACATTTCACATCGGGTTCGTTTGGGCACATTTTCAGGAGCTGAAAGTTTCATTTAGGGCTTTGAAATCAACTTTTACTATTTTTTTCCTAGTTTTTAGAAAGTTTGTTTTGTAATAAGTCTGAAATTATGTTTCATATCTTGGATATTAGCTGGCAATTATTTCTAACTTAGTCGTGGGCATGTTTTGGAAAAATCTTAGCTTTTTAGGTGTTGTTTTGAAAACTACCAAAAATGGCAAAAAACAACTTTGGAAAAAAATTGCCAAAAAGGGTAATTTTTGGATTTCCTTGATTTTTTGGGTTTTATGTTATTTAAGAGTTTGCAGAGAATTGTAGAAGACATTGGTGATGAATGGAAGATATTGAAGGTTCAAAATATATATTTATTTGACTTGTAATTGAGTTTTATCATTAATAGAGAGTTGTATGCTACATCAATTTCACATTTCACATTTCACATTTTACATTTTACATTTTATATTTCACATTTAACATTTCATTCATTTCACATTTAAAATTTCACATTTTAGATTTCATTCATTTCACATTTCACATTTCAGATTTCACATTTCACATTTCACATTTCACATTTCGCATTTCACGTTTCACCTTTCATGTTTCACCTTTCACGTTTCAAATTTCACATTTCACATTTCACATTTCTCATTTCAATTTAACATTTCATATTTCACATTTCACATTTCACATTTCACATTTCACTTTTCACATTTCACATTTCACATTTCACATTTCACATTTCACATTTCACATTTCACATTTCACAGCAGGGTCCATTTGGGCACATTTTTCAGGAGCTGAAAGTTTCATTTAGGGCTCTGAAATCAGCTTTTAGTGTTTTTTACTAGTTTTTAGAAAGTTTGTTTTGTAATAAATCTGAAATTATGTTTCTAATCTTAGATATTAATTGGCAATTCTTTCTAACTTAGTTGTGGGCATGTTTAGGCAAAATCTAAGCATTTTAGGTGTTGTTTTGAAAATTACCAAAAATGGCAAAAAATAACTCTGGAAGAAAATGGCCAAAAAGGGTAATTTTTGGATTTCCTTGATTTTTTGGGTTTTTGGTTATTTAAGAGTTTGCAGAGAATTGTAGAAGACGTTGGTGATGAATGGAAGATATTGAAGGTTCAAAATATGCATTTATTTGTCTTGTAATTGAGTTTTATCATTAATAGATAGTTGTGTGCTACATCAATTTTACATTTCACATTTCACATTTCATTCATTTCACATTTAAAATTTCACATTTCAATGTCATTCATTTGAACAAATTTTATGTATTTCATATTTCATTAAACCGCTTCACATTTCACATTTCACATTTCACAATTCACATTTAACATTTCACATTTCACATTTCATATTTTACAGTTTACATTTCACATTTCACATTTCATTCATTTCACATTTAAAATTTCACTTTTCTCATTTCATTCATTTCACATTTCACATTTCAATGTCATTCATTTGAAATTTTTTTATGTATTTCATATTTCATTAACTCACTTCACATTTCACATTTCACATTTCACATTTCTCATTTCACATTACACATTTCAAATTTTACATTCACATTTCATATTTCAATGTCATTCATTTTAACAAATTTTATGTATTTCACATTTCACATTTTTCATATTCAAATTTCATATTTCACGTTTCATATTTCACATTTCACATCGGGGTCCGTTTGGGCACATTTTCAGGAGCTAAAAGTTTCATTTAGGGCTCCTAAATCATCTTTTAGTGTTTTTTTCCTAGTTTTTAGAAAGTTTGTTTTGTAATAAATCTAAAAATGTGTTTTTAATCTCGGATACTAGTTGGAAATTCTTTCTAACTTATATGTGGGCATGTTTAGGCAAAATCACATCTTTTTAGGTGTTGTTTTGAAAATTACCAAAAATGGCAAAAAACAACTTTGGAAAAAAACTACGAAAATGGGTAATTTTTGGATTTCTTTGATATTTTGGGTTTTTGGTTATTTAAGAGTTTGCAGAGAATTGCAGATGACATTGGTGATGAATGGAAGATATTGAAGGTTCAAAATATGTGTTTATTTGTGTTGCAATTGAGTTTTATCATTAACAAAGAGTTGTGTGCTACATCAATTTCACATTACACATTTCACATTTCACATTTCAAATTTTACATTTCACATTTCACATTTCATATTTCATTCATTTCACATTTCATATTTCACATTTTACATTTTACATTTCACATTTCACATTTCACATCGGGGTCTGTTTGGGCACATTTTTCTGGAGCTAAAAGTTTCATTTAGGACTCCGAAACCAACTTTTAGTGTTTTTTCCTAGTTTTTAGAAAGTTTGTTTTGTAATAAATTTGAAATTATGTTTCTAATCTGGGATATTAGTTGGAAATTCTTTCTAACTTAGTCATGGGCATGTTTACGCAAAATCTCAGCTTTTTGGGTGTTGTTTTGAAAATTACCAAAAATGACAAAACACAACTTTGGAAAAAAACTGCCAAAAAGGGTAATTTTTGGATTTCCTTATTTTTGTGTTTTTGGTTATTTAAGAGTTTGCATAGAATTTAAGAAGATGTTGGTGATGAATGGAAGATATTAAACGTTCAAAATATGTGTTTGTTTGTCTTGTAATTGAGTTTTATCATTAACAAAGAGTTGTGTGCTACATCAATTTCAGATTTCACATATTGCATTTACATTTTACATTTCACATTTGACATTTCACATTTCATTCGTTTCACATTTAAAATTTCACATTTCACATTTCACATTTCAATGTCATTCATTTGAACAAATTTTATGTATTTCATATTTCATTTACCCATTTCACATTTTGCATTTCACATTTTACATTTCACATTTCACATTTCAAATTTCACATTTCTCTTTTCTCTTTTCACATTTCACATTTCACATTTCACATTTCACATTTCACATTTCAAATCTCTCATTTCAAGTCGGGGTCCATTATTTCAGGAGCTGAAAGTTTCATTTAGGGCTCCAAAATCATCTTTTAGTGTTTTTTTCCTAGTTTTTAGAAAGTTTATTTTGTAATAAATCTGAATTTATGTTTCTAATCTTGGATATTAGTTGGCAATTCTTTCTAACTTAGTTGTGGGCATGTTTAGGCAAAATCTCAACTTTTTAGGTGTTGTTTTGAAAATTACCAAAAATGGCAAAAAACAACTTTGGAACAAAAATTGCCAAAAAGGGTAATTTTCAGATTTCCTTATTTTTTGTGTTTTTGGTTATTTATGTTGGGAAGATTGCTACAACGTAGACAATTATTATTTTTTCTTTTATGTCAAACCTTAGGTAGTGAGACTATATTTGTATGTTTGAGTACCTTATCCATTCATTGATTGATGAAGATTTGAAAAGAATGGGATAACAAGAAGACCAAGGAAATGGTTACGTTATGAGTATACCCAAGGGTAATTGATCATTTGGCACTTTGGAAAAGTGATAGGTTGTTTATCTATCACTAACAGTTCACTGGAAGGTCAATGCCGAGCAAAGCAAAGCTAATGACGAGCAAAGTGAAAGGTGATGCCGAGCAAAGCAAAGATGATGTCGAGCGCCAGTGAAATGCAAAGGGAAATAGAGAAAAATATTTTATTCTATTTGTAGATGAATACTCTAGGATGATTACTATCATGTTTCTCAAAGAAAAATCTGATGCATTTCAGTTATTTAAGTGGTACTTGGCAAAAGTTGAAATGAAAATAGGTAAGAGTCTGAAATGTCTGAGATCTGACAGAGAGGGTGTGTTCATTTCTAATGAGTTTAACATGTTCTGCAATGACCGAGGGATAAAAAGATAGATTTTATAACCTAGGAAACCACCATAGAATGGTATAGATGAAAGGATAAATCGATCTATCATGGACTGTGCTAGAACATTAATGATGGAGAAAAATGTTTCACAGAAATATTGGAGTGAAGCTGTGAGTACAACTATTTATACCTTGAATAGAGTACAAGTCAATAAAGGTATAAATTCTACACCTTATGAGCTATGGTATGGATATGCACCTACTGTGATTTATTTTAAATTCTTTGGGACTAAATGTTTTATACTAAAGGATAACATAAATGGTAAAGTTGTTGCTAAAGGAGAAGAAGGTATATTTCTTGGATATTCTACTAAGAGCAAGGCATACAAATGTTTGAATCCTAACACTAACAAAATTGTGGAAAGTGCAAATGTTATAATTGATGAATATGTAGAAAGAAATGAAGCTGAAAGCATGATTGAACCTAAGAGTTATAGATCATTCACATATCTTGAAGAAGGGGATTCTAACAAAACTGAAAATGAGGTTGCCGAGCAACAGTCTGCACCTGCCAAGACACATATGAAATTTTTGGGCAAATAGGAGGTGATTGTCGAGCTATCTAACCGAGATGCCAAGTCAGAGTTTCACCCTGAACTGAACTTGAAGGATCAAAATGAAGCTGAGAAAGAGCCTACTTTGGAAAAATATGTAAGAAGGCACCATAAACTTGATCAAATCATAGGAGAAAAGGATTTTGGAGTCATGACAAGAGGCAAATTAAGAGAAGACACATGTTTGTTATGTAATTTTGAGCCTAAGATAGTAAAAGATGCTTTGGACAATGAAGACTGGATTCAAGCCATGAATGAAGAGATAGACCAGATTGAAAAGAACAAGACATGGACACTAGTACATAGATCTGACAACAAAATTGTAATTGGTACAAAGTGGGTATTCAGAAACAAGCTGAATGATTATGGAGAGGTAACAAGGAATAAAGAAAGACTAGTATGCAAAGGTTATGCACAAGAGGAAGGAATTGACTATGGAGAGACATTCACCCCGATTGCAAGATTGGAGGGTGTGAGAACTCTACTTGCATATGCAACCTATAAAGGATTTAAAGTCTATCAAATGGATGTGAAGTCAACATTTCTAAATGGGATACTAGAAGAAGAAGTATATATTGAACAAGCTGATGGATTTGTTGACCCATTAAGAGGAACATGGTCTGTAGACTACACAAGGCATTATATGGACTGAAACAAGCACCCAGAGCATGGTATGAAAGATTGCACAATTATCTGATGAAGATTGGATTTGCAAGAACAAATGAAAATAATAATCTGTATTTGAAAATAGAGCAAGGTATAGGAATTTTATTGGCTAAATTTTTTTTTGATGACATCATATTCAGTGGACAATAAATGATATGCAAAGCATTTTCAAAGGAAATGCAAACTGAATTTGAAATGTCTATGTTTGGTGAGATAAAATTCTTTTTTGGACTACAAATACATCAAATGAAGAATGGTATCTATATTACACAATCAAAATATATCAAGGAGATACTTAAGACTTTTGGTATGGAAGATTCAAAACTAGTGAGTACACCCATGGCTACTAGATAGAAGTTGATAAAGAATGATGAAACAAAAGAGGTAAATCAAACACTGTATAGATCAATGATTGGTAAGTTGCAATATCTTGTACATAATAGACCTAATATTACATTAGCAGTTTGAATTGTTGCTAGATATTTTTTTAATCCAAAAGAGACACATATAATGGTAGTGAAAAGAATTCTGAGATATTTGAAAGGTACATAAGACTATGGCCTATATTACAAAAGGAATGACAAGTTTGAACTCAGAGTCTATACTGATTCTAACTGGGCTGGTAATGTTGATGATAGAAAAAGCACTACAGGAGGAGCATTTCTTTTGGGGAAAATATTAGTTTCCTAGACAAGAAAGAAATAAAATTGCACCTCACAATCTATAGCTGAAGCCGAGTATGTGGCAGTAGCAGTTAACTGTTCAAACATTGTGTGGTTGAAGATACTACTGAAAGGTATGAAAGAGGAGATCATAGAACCAGTTGTTATATATTATGATAACATGAGTTCCATTAATATTTCTAAAAATCATATCATGCACTCTCAGAAAAAACATCTAGGTATGTATCATTACTTGAGGGAGTTAGTTCAGAAGAAAGATGTGAGACTGGAATATGTGAACAGTAAGGAATAGTTGGCAGACATATTTACAAAAGCGTTACCCAAGGATGCTCATGAGTATCTAAGAGTTAAACTGGGGGTAATTACCCTAGCTGAGGCTAACTAGTTTGGAATGGTACTATTGCATCAAATGTTTTGATCAGAACACTTGACACATTGATGCACAGTAAGTCACATTTTTAGGATGCTACCTAAAAACTATAAAGTGGAAAACAAGGACAGAAAAGTAAATCATTCATACACAAAGATGACAGGAACAACATGATACAAAGATTAGAACAAAATAATCTACATGATGAAGATGTCAACATCTTTGGAATTGTTGTCAAAGAGGGAGATCATTGCTAAAACAATAGGTAACAACAGATACAAGGGAGATATTACTGAAAGAGGGAGTTGAACAATAACAAAAAATATCAGTGTTATTATAGACACAGAGGGAGTCAGAATGAAGCTAAAGACATTAATGAAGATTTGTTCATATCAGGAACACAGACACTTTTTGGATTGTATAGTAACTTTGGTTGGAAATTATTATTTTATAGTTCAGTGTTGCCATTAATGCCAAAGAGGGAGATTGTTGGAAAGATTGCTACAATGTGGACAATTGTTATTTTGTCATTGATGTCAAAGCTTAACTGGTGAGACTATTATTGTATGTTTGAGTACCTTATCCATTGATTGATGAAGATTTGAAAATAATGGGATAACAAGAAGACCAAGGAAATGGTTGAGTTATGAGTATGCACCAGGGTACTTTATCATTTGGCACTTTGGCAAAGTGATATGTTGTTTATCTATCACTGATAGTTCACTGGAAGGTCAATGCCGAGAAAAGAAAAGTCGATGCCAAGTAAAGCGAAAGGTGATGCCAAGCAAAGGAAAGATGATGCCGAGCATCAATGAAATGTCGAGAGAAATAGAGAATGTCGAGAAATAGTATTTTGATTATTGATAAGATTTGAGATCTATGGCCGACATAATTGATTCTATTGGGATATGCATTATTAATTAAGATTGGTCCTCGTTCATTTAATGTAAGGGAAACCGTTATTAGCGCATGGATTCAATGTTTAATTAATGACTGTATTGGAGAATTAAATTAAATGTAATGATGGAAAGATCCATTGGATCTGACCTAACCTAAGATCTACGATCTTGATTAAGCGGTAAAAGATTTAACTGATCTAGATGAAGAGGTATAATATAACCTACTATGGTTATTGTTATTGTATCCAAGTAAGGAAAAGTTGAATGCAAAGGGTTGCATAGTTAATTGACTGATTGGCAAGACCTAAGCAGAAAAGGCTGAGCAGAGAAGCATAGAGATTGCTTAACGGATTTCCAAGAAGATCTGAAGTTTGAGATGAAAATAGAGGCCACTTAGTGAATTAGCATTAGAGCTAAATCTGGATCTGGATTTGTAAATTAATTTGTGTATCAGATCACACTTGCTAATTATTTTCTAACCATTATATCAGTTCTAATCCTTTAACCAGGTTGACCTAACAGTCATTGTATAAATCCTTTGAACAAGGTGACATTCAGATTGGAATGTACTAAGTCCTCTAACAAGGCCACTCCTGACAAGGTGATTAAATCCTTTAACCAGGTCACATTTGACAGTGTGTTTTGTAACCTTTAACATGGTTGGCTCCTCACAGGGCATCATTTTAGAAGAGTAAAACTTTGGTAGCATGTTACTAGTGGTTTTTCCCATATTGGGTTTCCATGTTAAATCATGGTGTCAAAATGTGTGAATTTTATTGTTGTGTTTTACTGTTAAGTTTTTGCAGGCTTATTTCATTAGTACAGTAAAATACACACTTTTATTTTTTATTGTTGTCGAGAAGATCTAAGTTGTTGAAGTTGATTTAAAGTTTTATATGGGCACATCTAGACCTAAGGATAACTGATTCACCCCCCTCTTAGTTATTCTAAATTCATACTAACAATTGGTATCAGGGGAGAGTTCTCTTGAAAAAGTTTGAAGGTACTTAGAGATAAAGATGAAGATGTATAAAAGGGATTGACTGAAGATCAACAAGGAAAACTTTCCTGCATGGCAAATTTTGATGAAACTTCACTTGGATGGTATTGGTGATTCTGCTAAATGACATATTGAAATAGAATATGTAGCCCCTACTGGAGTTCTGAATGCTGCACAATTAAGAGAAAAGCATGAACATAATTAAGCAATGTTGGAACTTGCATCATCTCTGAACTATCATAAATTTGAAGACATCAAATATTGTACAAGAACAAAGAAGATGTGGGATGCCCTTGCAACCATCTATGGAGGTGATACGAATGTACTAAGACCTAAATATGAAAGCTTGAGAGGTAAGTTTGATGATTTAAAATTGCAAGAAGGATAAAATACAGTGCAATACTATAACCTTAAGATAAAGGAAGTTGTAAATGCTATTAGAGGAGCTAAGGAAGTCATTGATGAAGATACTATCATGAGAAAGGTACTGAGAAAACTTCTTCCTATTTATGCTATTAGAGTATCTTCAATTCAAGAACTGAGATGTACTCCTAATAACAACTTAACTCTGGAAAGTCTGGTAGGTAGACTTACTACATTTGAGATGTCAAATTTTGACAACTATACTCCATAAGCTGTTGAATATCTACATTCAAGTCACAGATGGTCATTAGAAAATCAAAGAAAGGAAAGAAATGTATGGACAGTGACAATGACACCTCAGATGATGATCTAGAAGAGCTTGAGGCACTTATGGCAAGGAGACTAGCTAGAGGAAAAGGAAAATTCAAAGATGAAAGAAGGGACAACAAGTACAAAGATAGAAAGGATGAGCGAGACTATAGAAAGTACAAGGAATACAAAGACAAAAGGTAAGAAATATTTTTATATAGCTGAAGAAGCTTCTGACAGTGAATCTGACAAATCTGATGAAAATGATATAGAAGTAGTGTATGTTGCAATGAAAGATGATTCTGATGATGATGAGAAAACTGCACTAATTTCTTAT
>MU225995.1:137116-154823 GCA_018584345.1 Thuja plicata
GAGTCAAAGGGAAAGGATCAATTCAATTGACTAATAAGATTAGATGTGATGATGTATACTGGGTTGATGATCTTAAGTATAACTTGTTGAGTGTTTCATAGCTGAACACTTCTGGTTATAGAGTTGAATTCCATCATAGGAAAGCAAAGATCTATGATGCCAATGGAGAATTAGTTGGAGGTGGTGAACAAATAAAAGGTAACTTGTTCTATCTGGATTTAGCTGAAGAGACATGCTTGTTTGCATAATATAATGATGTTTGGTTATGGCATAAGAGGCTATGTCATGTTAAATTTGATAACTTGGTAAGCATAAGTAAATTGAAAAAGGTTAAAGGGTTGCCTAACTTAAAGAAACCAGAGAATGCAATGTGTAAGCAATGTCAGTTGGGAAAAATGACTAAATCTAGTTTTAAAAGCAAAACTCATACTTCTGAGAATATTTTGAAATTGGTTCATACTAACCTTTGTGGACCTATTGGTGAGAAAGGTTATTGTGGAGACAAATATTTTATTCTATTTGTAGAAGACTACTCTAGGATGATGACTGTCATGTTTCTCAAAGAAAAATCTAATGCATTTTAGTTATTTAAGTGGTACTTGGATAAAGTTGAAAAGGAAATAGGTAAGAGTCTAAAATGTCTGAGATCTGATAGAGGAGGTGAGTTCATTTCTAATAAGTTTAACAGGTTCTGCAATGACTGAGGGATAAAAAGACAGATGTCACCACCTAGGACGCCACCACAGAATGGTATAGCTGAAAGGAGAAATCAATCTATCATGGACTATGCTAGAACATTAATGGTGGAGAAAAATGATGCACAAAAATATTGGAGAGAAGCTGTGAGTACAAATATTTATACCCTGAATAGAGTACAATTCAAGAAAGGTACAAATTCTACACCTTATGAGCTATGGTATGGATATGCACCTACTGTAAGTTATTTTAAAGTCTTTGGGAGAAAATGTTTTATACTAAAGGATAACAGAAATGGTAAACTTGATGCTAAAGGAGAAGAAGGCATATTTCTTAGATATTCTACTAAGAGTAAGGCATACAAATGTTTGAATTCTAACACTAACAAAATTGTGGAAAGTGCAAATGTTAGAATTGATGAATATGCAGAAAGAAATGAAGCTGAAAGCATGATTGAGACTAAAAGTTATAGATCATTCACATATCTTGAAGAAGAGGATTCTAACAAAATTGAAAATGAGGTTGCCGAGCAATAGTCTGCACCTGCCGAGACACAGAACAAAATTGTCGGGCAATAGGAGGTGATTGCCGAGCTATCTAATGGAGATGCCGAGTCACAGTTTCACCATGAACTAAACTTGAATGATAAAAAGGAAGCTAAGAAAGAGCCTACTTTGGAAAAATATGTAATAAGGCACCATAAACCTGATCAAATCATAGGAGAAAAGGATTCTACAGTCATGACAAGAGGAAAATTAAGAGAAGACACATGTTTTTTTGTGATTTTGAGCCTAAGACAGTAAAAGATGCTTTGGACAATGAAGACTGGATTCAAGCCATGAATGAAGAGATAGACCAGATTGAAAAGAACAAGACATGGACACTAGTACAAAGACCTGACAACAAAAATGTAATTGGTACAAAGTGGGTATTCAGAAACAAGCTGAATTAACATGGAGAGGTAACAAGGAATAAAACAAGACTAGTATGAAAAGGTTATGCACAAGAGGAAGGAATTGACTATGGAGAGACATTCACCCCAATTGCAAGATTGGAGGGTGTGAGAACTCTACTTGCATATGCAACCTACAAAGGATTTAAAGTCTATCAAATGGATGTGAAGTCAGCATTTCTAAATGGGATACTAGAAGAAGTATATATTAAACAAGCTGATGGATTTGTTGACCCAAGTAAGAGGAACATGGACTGCAAACTGCTCAAGGAATTATATGGACTGAAACAAGCACCCAGAGCATGGTATGAAAGATTGCACAATTATCTAATGAAGATTGGATTTGCAAGAACAAATGACAACAACAATCTGTATTTGAAAATAGAGCAAGGTAAAGGAATTTTATTGGCTGAAATTTTTGTTGATGACATCATATTCAGTGGACAAGATATGATATGCAAAGCATTTTCAAAGGAAATGCAAACTGAATTTGAAATGTCTATTTTTGGTGAGATAAAATTCTTTGTTGGACTATAAATACATTAAATGAAGAATGGTATCTATATTACACAATCAAAATATATCAAGGAGATACTAAGGAATTTTGGTATGGAAGATTCAAAACCAGTGAGTACACCCATGGCTACTGGACATAAGTTGACAAAGAATGATGAAACAAAAGAGGTAAATCAAACACTGTACAGATCAATGAATAGTAAGCTGCAATATGTTGTACGCATTAGACCTGATATTACATTAGCAATTGGAATTGTTGCTTGATTTTTTGCTAATCCAAAAGAGACACATATAATGGCAGTAAAAATAATTCTGAGATATTTGAAAGGTATAGAAGACTATGGCCTATATTACAAAAGGAATTACAAGTTTGAACTCAGAGTCTATACTGATTCTGGCTGGACTGGTAATGTTGATGATAGAAAAAGAACTAGAGGAGGAGTATTTCTTTTGGGGAAAAGATTAGTTTCCTAGACAAGCAAGAAACAAAATTGCACCTCACAATATACAGCTAAAGCCGAGTATGTGGCAGCAATAGTTAACTATTTAAACATTGTGTGGTTGAAGATATTATTGAAAGGTATGAAAGAGGAGATCACAGAACCAGTTGCTATATATTGTGATAACATGAGTGCCATTAATATTTCTAAAAATCCTATCATGCACTCTAAGACAAAACATATAGCTATCAATTATCATTACTTGAGGGATCTAGTTCAGAAGAAGGAAGTGAGATTGGAATATGTGAATAGTAAGTAATAGTTAGCAGACATATTTAAAAAAGTACTACCCAAGGATGCTCATGAGTAGCTAAGAGGTAAATTGGGGGTAGTTCCCCTAGCTGAGGCTAACTATTTTGGAATGGTACTATTGCATCAAATGTTTTGATCAGAACACTTGACACATTGATGCACAGTAAGTCACATTTTTAGGATGCTGCCTAAAAATTGTAAAGTGGAAAACAAGGATAGAAAAGTAAATTAGTCATACACAATGATGACAAGAACAACATGATACAAAGATTAGAAAAGAAGAATCTACATGATAAAGATGTCAACATGTTTGGCATTGTTGTCAAAGAGGGAGATTATTGTTAAAAGAATAGGTAACAACATATACAAGGGAGATATTAGTGAAAGAGGGAGCTGAATGGTAATACAAAATATCAGTGTGATTATAGACATAAAGTGAGTCAGAATGAAGCTAAAGACATTAATGAAGATTTTTTCATATCAGGAACGCAGACACTTTTTGGATTGTATGGTAACTTTGGTTGGAAACTATTATTTTATAGTTCAGTGTTCCCATCAATGCCAAAGAGGGAGATTGTTGGAAAGATTGCTACAATGTAGACAATTGTTATTTTGTCATTGATGTCAAACCTTAACTGGTGAGGCTATTATTGTATGTCTGAGAACCTTATCCATTGATTGATGATGATTTGAAAAGAATGGGATAACAAGAAGACCAAGGAAATGGTTGAGTTATGAGTATACACTAGGGTACTTGATCATTTGGAACTTTGGCAAAGTGATATGTTGTTTATCTATCATTGACAGGTCACTGGAAGGTCAATGCCGAGCAAAGCAAAGTCGATGTCGATAAAAGTGAAAGGTGATGCTAAGAAAAGCAAAGATGATGCCAAGCGCCAGTGAAATGTCGAGGGAAACAGAGAATGTCGAGCAACAGTATTTTGATTATTGATAAAATTTGAGATCTATGGCTGACATAATTGGTTCTATTGGGATATGCATTATTAATTAAGATTGTTCCTCATTCATTTAATGCACATGAAACCTTTATTAGCACATGGATTCAATGTTTAATTAATGAATTTATTGGAGAAGTAAATTAAATGTAATGATGGAAAGATCCATTGGATCTGACCTAACCTAAGATCAACGATCTTGATTAAGCGGAAAAAGAGTTATCTGATCTAGATGAAGAGGTATAATATAACCTACTGTGGTTATTGTTATTGTATCCAAGTAAGGAGAATTTGAATGCAAAGTGTTGCATGGTTAATTGACTGATTGACAAGACCTAAGCAGAAAAGGCTGAGCAGAGAAGCAGAGAGATTGCTTGATGATTTTCCAAGTAGATCTGAAGTTTGAGATGAAAATAGAGGCCACTCAGTGAATTAGCATTAGAGCTAAAACTGGATCTAGATCTGCAAAGTAAGTTGTATGTATTAGATCACACCTATTGATTACTTTCTAACCATTGTATCAGCTCAAATCCTTTAAACAGGTTGACCTAACAGTCATTGTATAAATCCTTTGAACAAGGTGACATTCAGATTGGAATGTTCTAAGTCCTCTAACAAGGCCACTCCCGACAGGGTGATTAAATCCTTTAACCAGGTCACATTTGACAGTGTGTTTTGTAACCTTTAACAAGGTTGGCTCCTCATAGGGCATCACTTTAGAAGAGTGAAATTTTGGTAGCATGTTACTGGTGGTTTTTCCAATATTGGGTTTCCACGTTAAATTATGGTGTCAAAATGTGTGAATGTTATTGTTGTGTTTTACTGTTAAGTTTCTGCAAGCTTATTTCATTAGTATAGTAAACTGCACACTTTTATTGTTTATTGTTGCTGAGCAGATCTGAGTTGTTGAAGTTGATTTAAAGTTTTATATGTGCACATCTGGACCTGAGGATAACTGATTCACCCCCCCCCCCTCTCAGTTATTCTGAATTCATCCTAACAATTTAAGAGTTTGTAGAGAATTGTAGAAGAGCTTGGTGAAGATATTGATGTTCAAAATATGTGTTTATTTGTCTTGTAATTGAGTTTTATCATTAACAAAGAGTTTTGTGCAACATAAATTTCACATTTCACATTTCACATTTCACATTTTACATTTCACATTTCACATTTCATTCATTTCATATTTCACATTTCAATGTCATTCATTTGAACAAATTTTATGTATTTCATATTTCACTAAGCCACTTCACATTTCACATTTTACATTTCACATTTCACATTTTAAATTTCACATTTCACATTTCACATTTCACATTTCACATTTCACATTGAGATCCGTTTGGGCACATTTTCAGGAGCTGAAAGATTCATTTAGGGCTCCTAAATCACCTTTTAGTGTTTTTTTCCTAGTTTTTAGAAAGTTTGTTTTGTAATAAATCCAAAATTATGTTTCTAATCTCAAATATTAGTTGGAAATTCTTTCTACCTTAGTTGTGGGCAAGTTTAGGCAAAATCTCAGCTTTTTAGGTGTTTTTTTTTAAATTACCAAAAATGGCAAAAAAAAACATTGGAAAAAAACTACCAAAAAGGTTAATTTTAGGATTTCCTTGATTTTTTTGGCTTTTTGGTTATTTAAGAGTTTGCAGAGAATTGTTGAAGATGTTGGTGATGACTGGAAGATATTGAAGGTTCAAAATATGTGTTTATTTGTCTTGTAATTAACTTTTATCATTAACATAGAGTTGTGTGCTACATCAATTTCACATTTTACATTTTACATTTTACATTTCACATTTCATTCCTTTTACATTTAAAATTTCAAATTTCACATTTCATTCATTTCACATTTCACATTTCAATGTCATTCATTTGAACAAATTTTATGTATTTCATATTTCATTAACCCACTTCACATTTCACATTTCACAATTCAGATTTCACATTTCACAATTCACATTACAAATTTCACATTTCACATTTCACATTTCACATTTCACATTTCACATTTCACATTTCTCATTCTCATTTCAAATTTCACATTTCACATTTCACATTTGACATTTCTCATTCCTCATTTCACATTTCATATTTCACATTTCACATCGGGGTCTGTTTGGGCAAATTCTCAGGAGCTGAAAGTTTCATTTAGGGCTCTAAAATCAGCTTTTAGTGTTTTTTCCTAGTTTTTAGAAAGTTTGTTTTGTAATAAATGTGAAATTATGTTTCTAATCTCATATATTGGTTGGAAATTCTTTCTAACTTAGTCGTGTGCATGTTTAGGCAAAATCTTATCTTTTTAGGTGTTGTTTTGAAAATTACCAAAACTGGCAAAAAACAACTTTGGAAAAAACCTGCTAAAAAATCTTTGGATTTCCTTGATCTTTTGGGTTTTTGGTTATTTAAGAGTTTGTAGAGAATAGTAGAAGATTTTGGTGATGAATGGAAGATATTGAAGGTTTAAAATATGTGTTTAATTGAGTTTTATGATTAACAGAGAGTTGTGTGCTACATCAATTTCACATTTCACATTTCACATTTCACATTTTACATTTTACATTTTATATTTTATATTTCACATTTCAATGTCATTTATTTGAACAAATTTTATGTATTTTATATTTCATTAACCCACTTCACATTTCACATTTCACATTTCACATTTCACATTTCACATTTAACATTTCTCATTTCACGTTTCACATTTCTCATTTCACATTTCACATTTCACATTTCACATTTCACAGTTCACATTTAACATTTCACATTTCAAATTTCACATTTCACAGTTCACATTTCATATTTCACATTTCTCATTTCTCATTTCACATTTCACATTTCACATTTCACATTTAATAAATTTGAAATTATGTTTCTAATCTCAGATATTAGTTGGCAAATCTTTCTAACTTAGTCGTGGGCATGTTTAGGCAAAATCTCAGCTTTTGAGGTGTTGTTTTGAAAAGTACCAAAAATGGCAAAAAACAACTTTGGAAAAACCTAGCAAAAATGGTAATTTTCAAATTTCCTTTATTTTTTGGGTTTTTGGTTATTTAAGAGTTTGTAGAGAATTCTAGAAGACGTTGGTGATTAATGGAAGATATTGAAGGTTCAAAATATGTGTTTATTTGTCTTCTAATTGAGTTTTATCATTAATAGAGAGTTGTGTGCTACATCAATTTCATATTTCACATTTCACATTTCACATTTCACATTTCACATTCTACATTTTACATTTCACATTTCACTTTTGATTCATTTCACATTTAAAATTTCACATTTCACATTTCATTCATTTCACATTTCACATTTCAATGTCATTCATTTGAAATTTTTTTATGTATTTCATATTTCATTAAGCCACTTCACATTTCACGTTGGGGTCTATTTGGGCACACTTTCAGGAGCTGAAAGTTTCATTTAGGGCTCCGAAACTAGCTTTTAGTGTTTTTTTCCTAGTTTTTAGAATGTTTGTTTTGTAATAAATCCAAAATTATGTTTCTAATCTCGGATATTAGTTGGCAATTCTTTATAACTTAGTCATGCACATGTTTCCAAAAAATCTCATCTTTATAGGTGTTGTTTTGAAAATTACCAAAAATGACAAAAAAACAACTTTGAAAAAAACCAGCCAAAAAGGGTAATTTTACGATTTCCTTGATTTTTTAGGTTTTTGGTTATTTAAGAGTTTGCAGAGAATTGTAGAAGACGTTGGAATTGAATGGAAGATATTGAAGGTTTAAAACATGTGTTTATTTGTCTTGTAATTGAGTTTTATTATTAACAGAGAGTTATGTGCTACATCAATTTCGCATTTCACATTTCACATTTCAATTTCACATTTCACATTTCACATTTTACATTTTATATTTTATTCATTTCACATTTCACATTTCACATTTCACATTTCATTCATTTCACATTTCACATTTCAATGTCATTCATTTGAACAAATTTTATGTATTTCATATTTCATTAACCCACTTCATATTTCACATTTCACATTTCACATTTCACATTTCACATTTCAGATTTCACATTTCACATTTCATATTTCATATTTCCCATTTCACATTGGGGTTTGTTTGGGAACATTTTCAGTAGCTGAAAGTTTCATTTAGGGCTCCAAAATCAGCTTTTAGTGTATTTTTCCTAGTTTTTAGAAAGTTTGTTTTGTAATAAATCCAAAATTATGTTTGTAATCTCGGATGTTAGTTTGCAATTCTTTCAACTTAGTCATGAGTATGTTTAGACAAAATCTCATCTTTTTAGGTGTTGTTTTGAAAATTATCAAAAATGGCAAAAAACAACTTCGGAAATTTTTTTGCCAAAAAGGGTAATTTTTGGATTTCCTTGATTTTTTGGGTTTTTGGTTTTTAAAGAGTTTGCAGAGAATTGTACAAGACGTTGGTGATGAATGGAAGATATTGCAGGTTCAAAATATGTGTTTATTTGTCTTATAATTGAGTTTTATCAATAACAAAGAGTTGTGTGCTACATCAATTTCACATTTCACATTTCAGATTTTACATTTTACATTTCACATTTAATTCCTTTCACATTTAAAGTTTTACATTTCACATTTCAATGTCATTCATTTGAACACATCTTATGTATTTCATATTTCATTAACCCACTTCACATTTCACATTTCACATTTCACATTTCACAATTCACATTTCACATTTCACATTTCACATTTCACATTTCACAATTCACATTTCACATTTCTCATTTCACATTTCACATTTCACAATTCACAATTCAAAATTCACATTTCACATTGCACATTGGGGTCTATTTGGACACAGTTTCAGGAGCTAAAAGTTTCATTTAGGGCTCTGAAATCAACTTTTAGTGTTTTTTCCTAGTTTTTAGAAAGTTTGTTCTGTAATAAATCTAAAATTATGTTTCTAATCTATGATATTAGTTGAAAATTCTTTCTAACTTAGTCGTGGGCATGTTTAGGAAAAATCTTAGCTTTTTAGGTGTTGTTTTGAAAATTAACAAAAATGGCAAAAAACAACTTTGGAAAAAATTGCCAAAAAGGGTAGTTTTTGGATTTCTTTGATTTTTTGGGTTTCTGGTTATTTAAGAGTTTGCAGAGAATAGTAGAAGATGTTTGTGATGAATGGAAGATATTGAAGATTCAAAATATGTGTTTATTTGTCTTGTAATTGAGTTTTATCATTAGCAGAGACGTGTGTGCTACATCAATTTCACATTTCACATTTCACATTTCATATATCACATTTCACATTTTACATTTTACATTTCACATTTCACATTTCACATTTCACATTTCACATTTCACATTTCTCATTTCTCATTTCACATTTCACATTTCACATTTCACATCCGCGTCCATTTGGGCACATTTTAAGGAGCTGAAAGTTTCATTTAGGGCTCCAAAATCAGCTTTTAGTGTTTTGTTTTTCCTAGTTTTTAGAAAGTTTGTTTTGTAATAAATCCAAAATTATGTTTCTAATCTCAGATTTTAGTTGACAATTTTTTCTAACTTAGTCGTGGGCATGTTTAGGAAAATCTCATCTTTTTAGGTGTTATTTAGAAAATTATCAAAAATGACAAAAATAACTTTGGAAAAAAACTGTCAAAAAGGGTAATTCTTGGATTTCCTTGATTTTTTTGGGTTTTTGGTTATTTAAGAGTTTGCATAGAATTGTATAAGAAATTGGTGATGAATGAAAGATATTGAAGGTCCAAAATATGTGTTTATTTGTTTTGTAATTGAGTTTTATCATTAACAGAGAGATTTGTGCTACATCAATTTTGCATTTCACAATTCACATTTCACATTTCACATTTTATATTTTACATTTCACATTTCATTCATTTCACATTTAAAAGTTTCACATTTCATTCATTTTACATTTTATATTTCAATGTCGTTCATTTGAACATATTTTATGTATTTCATATTTCATTAAGCCACTTCACATTTCACATTTCACATTTTTCATATTTCACATTTCACATTTCACATCGGGGTCCTTTTGGGCACATTTTCAAGAGCTGAAACTTTCATTTAGGGCTCCGAAATCAGCTTTTAGTGTTTTTTTCCTAGTTTTTAGAAAGTTTGTTTTGTAATAAACCCAAAATTATGTTTCTAATCTCGGATATTAGTTGGAAATTCTTTCTAACTTAGTCATGGGCATGTTTAGGCAAAATCTCAGCTTTTTAGGTGTTGTTTTGAAAATTACCAAAAATGGCAAAAAATAACTTTGAAAAAAAACTGCCAAAAATGGTAATTTTCAGATTTCCTTGATTTTTTTTTTTTTGGTTATTTAAGAGTTTGTAGAGAATTGTAGAAGATGTTGGTGGTGAATGGAAGATATTGAATGTTCATAATATGTGTTTATTTGTCTTGTAATTGAGTTTTATCATTAACAGAGAGTTGTGTGCTACATCAATTTCACATTTCACATTTCACATTTCACATTTCACGTTTTACATTTTACATTTCACATTTGAAATTTTTGCATTTCACATTTCATTCATTTCACATTTTACATTTCAATGTCATTTATTTGAACAAATCTTATGCATTTCATATTTCATTAACCCACTTCACATTTCACATTTCATATTTCAAATTTCACATTTCACATTTCACATTTCAAATTTCACATTTCACAATACACAATTCACAATTCACATTTCACATTTCACATTTCCAATTTCACATTTCACATTTCACATCGGGGTCTGTTTGGGCACATTTTCAAGAGCTGAAAGTTTTAATTTAGGGCTCTGAAATCAACTTTTTGTGTTTTTTCCTAGTTTTTACAAAATTAGTTTTATAATAAATCCGAAATTATGTTTCTAATCTCAGATATTAGTTGGCAATTCTTTATAACTTAGTCACGAATGTTTAGGAAAAATCTCAGTTTTTTAGGTGTTGTTTTGAACATTACCAAAAATACCAAAAAACAACTTTGCAAAAAAACTGCCAAAAAGGGTAATTTTTGGATTTCCTAGATTTTTTGGATTTTTTTGCTATTTAAGAGTTTGCAAATAATTGTAGAAGACATTGGTAATATATGGAAGATACCTGTTCAAAATATGTGTTTATTTATCTTGTAATTGAGTTTTATCATTAAAAGAGAGTTGTGTGCTACATCAATTTCAGATTTCACATTTTACATTTTACATTTCACATTTCAATGTCATTCATTTGAAAAAAATTTATGTATTTCATATTTCATTAACCCACTTCACATTTCACATTTCACATTTCACATTTCCCATTTCGCATTTCACATTTCACATTTCACAATTGAAATTTCATATTTCATATTGGGGTCCGTTTGGGCACATTTTAAGGAGCTGAAGGTTTCATTTAGGGCTCTAAAATCATCTTTTAGTGTTTTTTTTCCTCGTTTTTAGAAAGTTTGTTTTGTAATAAATTTGAAATTATCTTTCTAATCTCAGATAATAGTTGGCAATTCTTTCTAACTTAGTTGTGGGCATGTTTAGGCAAAATCTCAGCTTTTTAGGTGTTTTTTTTTTAAATTACCAAAAATGGCAAAAAACAACATTGGAAAAAAAATTGCCAAAAAGGATAATTTTTGTATTACCTTGATTTTTTGGGTTTTTGGTTATTTAAGAGTTTGCAGAGAATTGTAGAAGACTTTGGTGATGAATGGAAGATATTGAAGGTTCAAAATATGTGTTTATTTGTCTTGTAATTGAGTTTTATCATTAACAAAGAGTTATGTGCTACATCAATTTCACATTTCACATTTTACATTTTACATTTCACATTTCACATTTCATTCATTTGACATTTCACATTTTAATGTCATTCATTTGAACAAATTTTATGTATTTCATATTTCATTAACCCACTTCACATTTCACATTTCACATTTCACATTTCACATTTTTCACATTTTTCATTTCACATTTCACATTTGACATTTCACATTTCTCATTTCTCATTTCACAATTCACATTTCACATTTCATATTTCACATTTCACATTTCACATTTCACATTTCACATTTCACATTTCACATTTCATATTTCAGATTTCACATTGGGGTCCTTTTGGGCACGTTTTTTAGGAGCTTAAAGTTTCATTTAGGGCTCCGAAATCAGCTTTTAGTGTTTTTTTCCTAGTTTTTAGAAAGTTTGTTTTGTAATAAATCCAAAATTATGTTTCTAATCTTGGATATTAATTGGCAATTCTTTCTAACTTAGTCGTGGGCATGTTTAGGGAAAATCTCAGCTTTTTAGGTGTTGTTTTGAAAATTACCAAAAATGGCAAAAAATGGTGGAAAAAAACCTCCAAAAAGGGTAATTTTTTGATTTCCTTAATTTTTTGGGTTTTTTTATTATTTAAGAGTTTGAAGAGAATTATAGAAGACATTGGTGATGAATGGAAGATATTGAAGGTTCAAAATAAGTGTTTATTTGTCTTGTAATTGAGTTTTATCATTAACATAGAGTTGTGTGCTACATCAATTTCACATTTCACATTTTACATTTTACATTTTACATTTCACATTTCATTCATTTCACATTTAAAATTTCACATTTCACATTTCAATGTCATTCATTTGAACAAATTTTACGTATTTCATATTTCATTAAGCCACTTCACATTTCACATTTCACATTTCACATTTCATATTTCACATTTTACATTGAGGTCTGTTTGGGCACATTTTCAGGAGCTGAAAGTTTCATTTAGGGCTCCGATATCAACTTTTAGTGTTTTTTTCCTAGTTTTTAGAAAGTTTATTTTGTAATAAATCCAAAATTATGTTTCTAATCTCGGATATTAGTTGGCAATTCTTTCTAACATAGTCGTGGGCATGTTTAGACAAAATCTCAGCTTTTTAGGTGTTGTTTTGAAAATTACCGAATATGGCAAAAAACAACCTTGGAAACTAACTGCCAAAAAGGGTAATTTTAGGATGTCATTGATTTTTTGTGTTTTTGGTTATTTTATAGTTTGCAGAGAATTGTAGAAGACGTTGGTGATGACTAGAAGATATTGAAGGTTCAAAATATGTGTTTA
Source organism: Thuja plicata (assembly GCA_018584345.1). NCBI lineage: Eukaryota > Viridiplantae > Streptophyta > Pinopsida > Cupressales > Cupressaceae > Thuja > Thuja plicata. Next base: position 150,035 of record MU225995.1, read on the forward strand.
TTTGTCTTGTAATTGAGTTTTATCATTAACAGAGAGTTGTGTGCTACATCAATTTCACATTTCACATTTCCCATTTCACATTTCACATTTCACATTTTACATTTCACATTTCACATTTCAATGTCATTCATTTGAACAAATTTTATGTATTTCATATTTCATTAACCCACTTCACAATTCACAATTCACAATTTACAATTCACAATTCACAATTTACAATTCACAATTCACAATTCACAATTCACAATTCACATTTCACAATTCACATTTCACATTTCACATCAGGGTCTGTTTGGGCACAATTTCAGAAGCTAAAAATTTTCATTTAGGGCTCCAAAATCAACTCAGTGTTTTTTCCTAGTTTTTAGATAGATTGTTTTATAATAAACCCAAAATTATGTTTCTAATCTCGGATATTAGTTGGCAATTATTTCTAACTTAGTCGTGGGCATGTTTAGGCAAAATCTCAGCTTTTTACGTGTTCTTTTGAAAATTACCAAAAAGGGCAAAAAATAACTTTTGAAAAAAAATTGCCAAAAAGGGACATTTTTGGATTTCCTTAATTTTTTGGGTTTTTGGTTATTTAAGAGTTTGCAGAGAATTGTAGAAGATATAGGTGATGAATGGAAAATATTGAAGGTTCAAAATATTTATTTATTTGTCTTGTAATTGAGTTTTATCACTAACAGAGAGTTGTGTGCTACATCAATTTCACATTTCACATTTCACATTTTACATTTCACATTTCACATTTCATTCATTTCACATTTCACATTTCATTCATTTCACATTTCACAGTTTAATGTCATTCATTTGAACAAATTTTATGTATTTCTTATTTTATTAACCCACTTCACATTTCACATTTCACATTTCACATTTCACATTTCGCATTTCACATTTCACATCAAGGTCCGTTTGGGCATATTTTCAGGAGCTGAAAGTTTCATTTAGGGCTCTGAAATCAGCTTTTAGTGTTTTTTTCCTAGTTTTTAGAAAGTTTGTTTTGTAATAAATCCAAAATTATGTTTCTAATCTCGGATATTAGTTTTCAATTATTTCTAACTTAGTCATGGGCATGTTTAGGCAAAATCTCAGCATTTTAGGTGTTGTTTTGAAAATTACCAAAAATGGCAAAAAAACTTTGGAAAAAAATTGCCAAAAGGGATAATTTATGGATTTTCTTGATTTTTTGTGTTTTTGGTTATCTAAGAGTTTGTAGAGAATTTTAGAAGATTTTAGTGATGAATTGAAGATATTGAAGGTTCATAATCTGTGTTTATTTGTCTTGTAATTGAGTTTTATCATTAACTGAGAGTTGTGTGTTGCATCAATTTCACATTTTACATTTCACATTTTAAATTTCACATTTCAAATTTTACATTTTACATTTTACATTTCACATTTCAATGTCATTCATTTGAACAAATTTAATGTATTTCATATTTCATTAACCTACTTCACATTTCACATTTTACATTTAAAATTTCACGTTTCACATTTCATTCATTTCACATTTGCTTCATTTCACATTTCACATTTCACATTTCAATGCCATTCATTTGAACAAATTTTATGTATTTCAAATTTCAAATTTCACATTTCACATTTCATTTTTCACATTTCACATTGGAGTCCATTTGGGCACATTTTTTAGGTGCTGAAAGTTTCATTTAGGGCTCCGAAATCAGCTTTTAGTGTTTTTTCCTAGTTTTTAGATAGTTTGTTTTTGTAATAAATCCAAAATTATGTTTCTAATCTTGGATATTAGTTGGAAATTCTTTTTAACTTAGTCGTGGGCATGTTTAGGTAAAATCTTAGCCTTTTAGGTGGTTTTTTGCAAATTACCGAAAATGGCAAAAAATAACTTTGCAGAAAAACTGTGAAAAAGGGTAATTTTTGGATTTCCTTATTTTTTGGGTTTTTGGTTATTTAAGAGTTTGCAGAGAATTGTAGAAGACGTTGGTGATGAATGGAAGATATTGAAGGTTCAAAATATGTGTTTATTTGTCTTGTAATTGAGTTTTATCATTAACAGAGAGTTGTGTGCTACATCAATTTCACATTTCACATTTCACATTTTATATTTTACATTTCACATTTCACATTTCACATTTCACATTTCACATTTCACATTTCACATTTCACATTTCACAATTCACATTTCACATTTCAAATTCCACATTTCACATTTCACATTTCACATTTCACATTTCACATTTCACATTTCACATTTCACCTTTCACGTTTCACATTTCTCATTTCTCATTTCTCATTTGACATTTCAGATTTCACATTTGACATTTCACATTTAACATCAGGGTCTGTTTGGGCACATTTTATGGAGCTGAAAGTTTCATTTAGGGCTCCGAAATCAGCTTTTAGTGTTTTTTCCTAGTTTTTAAAAAGTTTGTTTTGTAATAAATCCGAAATTATGTTTCTAATCTTGGATATTAGTTGGTAATTATTTGTAACTTACTCGTGGGCATGTTTAGGCAAAATCTCAGCTTTTTAGGTGTTGTTTTGAAAATTACCAAAAATGGCCAAAAAGGGTAATTTTTGCATTTCCTTGATTTTTTGGGTTTTTGGTTATTTAAGAGTTTGCAGAGAATTGTAGAAGACGTTGATGATGAATGGAAGATATCGAAGGTTCAAAATATGTGTTTATTTGTCTTGTAATTGAGTTTTATCGTTAACAGAGAGTTGTGTGCTACATCAATTTCATATTTCACATTTCACATTTCACATTTCATATTTCACATTTTACATTTTACATTTTACATTTTACATTTTACATTTTACATTTTAGATTTCACATTTCACATTTTATTCATTTCACATTTCACATTTCATTCATTTCAATGTCATTCATTTGAACAAATTTTTTGTATTTCATATTTCATTAACCCACTTCACATTTCACATTTCACAGTTCACAGTTCACATTTGGTGTAGGGGCACCTAGAATAGGGCCCTCACCAGTGCTTTAAGTTTTTGTTTTGTGGTGCACTTGATGAGCTATGTAATTATAATAAAGGTCTGAGGACCTCTTTTGTATTTGGCAAAGTTAAGTTGGGGTTTAGAAGGTCTTAGGAGTTGATAGGCACCTTGGAAGAATAGTGTGTTGAATAAATGTTTTTTAAAGTTAACATAAAGAAACATACAATCATGCGAAAGCGATTACCATTTATACACATGTCTTACACTCACATAGATTACATGACTAAAGGGTCCCATGACGTTGAATTACTTAAAGCAAAACACCACTAACAATATAACAAAAGATTCCATCTAATTAAGCATAATGAATACAACTTACATAACCATAATTACAAACCTTATGGATAACCATGAAACCACCATAACTCACATCCACTGCACATGTCGCAGGGTATGTGGTAATCACACTAAACTACTTACTATTACAATTTTTAGATTAGGTATCACATGTGATACACTAATACAATATATATAATAATCAAATTACACAGTAAATGATGAAGGAACCTAAATAGCTTATCTGCAAAGAAACCATCAAGCACTTGGTACAAGGACGTTGAATCTCAATGGATAAAGAATCACTACCACCCGTCGATGTGGAACCACAAAGGTCCACCCCACTGTGCTGAGGAGACAACAAAAGATCCCAATTGGATATCCAAAACCAAGAAGGAATAACCACTAAGCAAGGGATCATGATAGCTCTCTAATCCGGTGTACTCACCATAAAAAGTAAGACTCACTAATCTAGAGGCAACTGACAATGTAGGAAATCTAGCATGTGTAAAGGAAGGTGTCATCATGTACGTCTACCCTTAAGTTCAACCCAGATAATCACAATGGATTTCGGCACCCAAGTGACCATACACGGAGTTAATGTCCTCTCATACTGACAAGGCCCACTAACTATGTCAGATACCTCGTAGGGAAACTAACATCTTCTCCAAACCATCTTAGCCTATACTAGCACTCAAGCATGGGTGAGGACACATCTTATTAATTCATTGTAATCTCTCAAATGTGTCTTTAATTATCACTTATTAAGAAACTCCACAATAAGCATCCCAATAGTCTCTTACGGACACAGAACTTATTGCAAGCCACCTCCTACTACGCATCTAGGTAACCTACCCTAGGCTCAAAAATTCCAACAGATCTAGAATAGGTCACAACCCTAGTGTAACCCAAATCAGTATCCCATACAACAAGAACGGTCACACAGGTACACTAGCAAATAACATAATCAAAAGGGTCACATGGTGAGTTTTAGGTAATATCTGACAACACACACACCATGAAGTAATAGAAATATAATCACACCCCCCAGCCTCTGTATACATCCTAGGTCGTCTAATGCCCCCAAAATAATACATATAAGCAAAAGAGATCCATTAAGATGTACAGAAACAGAAACATCTTAAAGAATTGAAAAATGATCTATGAGCATATGATCATTTAACAGATACTTCACTAGGAATATTACTCAACACAAAATCGAATAAAGACTACAATTTATTAAATCCAATTAATTAACATTCATTTTTCCCATTACACACATTTTGAATCAATTCTATAACTAAAATAATCCTATAGTAATTGGATCGTAATATGCATTTAGTTATTCACAATTAAATTTGATGTAGATTTAATCAATTATTAATTAAACACCTTTCTACATTACTCATAAAAAAATGATTAACCATATATATATATATATATATCTTAACAAAAATACTAACAAACATATATATATATATATATATATATATATATATATATATATATATAT
>MU225995.1:156969-188101 GCA_018584345.1 Thuja plicata
GCTTAGGTTAGGGTTTTGGATCTGTATGTTACCTCCCCTCTTTACCATTGAGATGAATATTTATGGGCACGCTCACTCCTGCCAATTCAGGGAAGACGATGCCCTGTACCTACAATCCTGTCACCAACGAACATGCATGTACATACATAATATAATATCGCAACCAATGATAGGGATCGGTCAAACATGTGGATCTCGCTGAAGCAAGTAACTACGTCTCCGTCCTCTATCACAACAACACATCAACAACTAAATTTACATATAAAACAACCATACACATGCGAGTATGGGGTAAGTATATCATAATCTAAAATTGACATATAATAATCAACATGATAACATCATCACATCTATCTATGCATAAGGTAAAATCATGACATCATAAACAAGTATCATCATCAAATGAAATAATATCAGCTCACATGAAATGTGGCCTAAAAGAATTCGGCAAAACAACTAAAATCGATGCCTAAAGAGTATGACATCCTAAACTAAAAGAAAAACATGAGTGGGTATTACATCCACCCCCCCTAGGATTAGGCTTACTCTTGGAAGCCTGAAATAAATAGGGATAAACTCTCATAAACATGAAACATCCTAAGGAGTCATATAAGACTCAACGAGTAGATCCCATAGGACCTTTCCCCGCTCTCTGGTTAGAACACTGAGGATCCTTCCCCACTATCAGAACCTGAAACCCAACTGCAGGTCCTCTACCTGTAGGCTCAATCATAGGAGGATGATACACTGGAGGATGATACTCCAAAGGTGCATATGCTCCATGAGATCTACCGACGTTCCCAACTATAGGTTCAGAAGTCGCAGGTCTCTGCTCAGAAAATTGAGGAGCACGTTGTAAACAATTCACTGCAATGTGGCCAAACTATCCACAAGTGAAACACCTTGTGCCTCTGAAATTTCCTCTCCAATTGGAGGGTGCACTAGACTGCTAGAAACCATCTCTACCAATACTCTTCTGCATGCTTTGTGCAGGCTGACTATACTGATTGCACCTGGCACGCAGACCACCTCGAGAATCCCTAGGGTGAGTACCACCACTCTGACTCTGAGGATGAGTCACCTTTTGCTGCGAGTTCTAATTACCCGCAAAGGATCTAGGGGGTTCCTTGAAGTTCCCAGTCCCTCAAGACTGATTACCTCTAACCCCAGAACCAGATGCACCACCTGTAGGAGCACCTATCTGACCTCCATGGCCTAATGCCAAGTTTGCCTCAAATAAAGTGGCCTTAATCACCACACCTCGTAGGTCCATTGGCTCAAAGAGCTTCACATCACCTACAATGTGAGTGTTAAGCCCTCATACAAAATGTTGTACCAACAATGCGGTATCCTTGCTATATCCAGAATACTGTTGGAGCTCGTAGAAATGATGCTCATACTATTCCATAGTCAATGTCAGCTATCTAAGGTTATGAAAATCATCAGCTCTCTGCTGCCTCCACTGATTAGATAGGAACCTCACTCTAAAATTATTGAGAAAGAGTTCCCAAGTAATGGCGTCCATGCAGAGTCCTAGCTTTTGCTCCTCTATCTTCCACCAGATAGCCACAAAATGAGTCAACTACATGATGGCGTACCTCACTTTAGTATTACTACTAAAGGGATACATCATGAATACTCTATCCAATGCAATCAAATAGGTCTTTGCCTCTAAACCAAAATCTTGTCCAGCGAAAGGAATGGCCTTTCCTCTCATCAAATCTCTCATGTGGTTGGCTGCAACCACTGCTGGATCCATTGATAAAGTCCTCTTACGAGGGCTCCTAGATCTCTCTCTCTCTCTCCCCTCCTACTACTGGGAGTGATGATATGCCTCTTGCTCCACTCTATCTCTCTCAAGAATATGATCTAGGATGGCCTGAAGGATCTGCCTAATATTCAAACCCCCAGACTCATCTTGATTCTTCCTCCTCTGCTCACCCCTGTCTTGATGCTGCTCACTCTCCTGTCTAACACTAGTGGAGGAGCTAGCCTGTTGCCTTCCCCCATGAGAACTAGACCTACCCCTACCATGGCCTCTAGCTGCTCGTGTCTCAGGCATAATTCCTGAAACAAATAGAGATAATATAAATCTCACCACAAAGCTTGAAACATAAACTAAAGCATAAACAAATAAACCATAAAGCAATACATCAAAACATATGTGTAGTATGTCTACATTTTAGTTTCAGTTTAAGCTAGACACAACCTAATGGGCATACAATTCCCAGAGTTCCCAGTGTAGAAACTAGGGCTCTGATACCAGATGTAACGCCCCACCAGGGAACCCAAGAGAGATTAACTTAGAACATGTCACTATGTGTGCTGAATAATTTTTTTTTAAAAGTTAACATAAAGAAACATACAATCATGCGAAAGCGATTACCATTTATACACATGTCTTACACTCTCACAGATTACATGACTCAAGGGTCCCATGATGTTGAATTACTTAAAGCAAAACACCACTAACAATATAACAAAAGATTCCATCTAATTAAGCATAACGAATACAACTTACATAACCATAATTACAAACCTTATGGATAACCATGAAACCACCATAACTCACATCCACTGCACATGTCGTAGGGTATGTAGTAATCACACTAAACTACTTACTATTACAATTTCCAGATTAGGTATCACATGCGATACACTAATACAAGATATATAATAATCAAATTACACAATAAATGATGAAGGAACATAAAGAGCTCATCTGCAAAGAAACCATCAAGCACCTAGTACAAGGATGTCAAATCTCAATGGATAAAGAATCACTACCACCTGTCTGTGTGGAACCACAAAGGTCCACCCCACCGTGCTGAGGAGATAACAACATATCCCAATCGGATATCCAAAACCAAGAAGGAATAACCACTAAGCAAGGGATCTTGATAGCTCTCTAATCTGGTGTACTAATCATCATAAAAAGTAAGACTCACTAATCCAGAGGCAACTAACAACATAGGAAATCTAGCATGTGTAAAGGAAGGTGTCATCATGTACGTCTACCCTTAAGTTCAGCCCAGATAATCACAATGGATTTTGGCACCCAAGTGGCCATACACGGAGTTAATGTCCTCTCATACTGAAAAGGCCCACTAACTATGTCAGATACCTCGCAGGGCAACTAACATCTTCTCCAAACCATCTTAGCCTATACTAGCACTCAAGCATGGGTGAGGACACATCTTATTAATTCATTTTAATCTCTCTTAGGTTCCCTGGCGGGGCGTTACAAATCCAATTTGGATTTTTAAAGTCGTTTTGGAGTGGAACCAAAGACGAGGTCTTTAGATCACCACTAAGAGGGGTCCTAAGCATTAAAAGGTTTCATATAGGTTTATAAAGCAAGGAAACTAAAAACAATACAAAAGTTGCAAAGTGCAACTTTGTAACTTTTGAAAAGTTGCTTGACAACATTTCTCAAAATGTCCTAAAATGGTGGAAGAACCCTAAATGTACTAGGGAAAGGCCTAAGAAGAAAATATATGAAATGAGAAACCCTAATTTTTCCAGTATAGTGTGTCAGAGTATGGACAGAGTGACTGGTGTAACTATTCTGTACATGGAAAAGACAACAATGAATGAAATGAAGAGTTTTGTGTGCCATTTTTGAACTGTTATAGCTTAGCATTGTAATTTGAATTGTTTGTAGTAGATTTTCTTTAGTGATTATTGTGTAACTAGGTTTCTTTTATCAAGTTTTTTTAATTAGTTTGTGTGTGCTTGTTTACTGTCCTGAACCAGGCAGTTGAACTTGTAAGCCATGTAGCTCACTATCCCACTATAGAATTAGTATGGCCACTTGGAGATAGTGAGTGGGTTAAATGTATGATATGTGTGCAGGAGGAGGGACCTTCAAATCAAGAGGAAGCATTTATAAGCTCTTTCCCTAGGCGAGCATAAGACAGCCTAGCTAGGGAACTTGACTATTGCAGAGCTTGCAAATGATAGTGTTGTAAAGATGGTGAGCCAAGAATGCATGGAAAAGTTTGGGGAGTGAGTGAAGACCCCCTGATGAGAAGGAGAATATTGTGCCAATCCCACAAGGCACCAAACAAATCCAAGGAGAAGACAGGCCTAGAAACCCTGCAAACCCTCAGTTTGTTTATAGGTACAGTACGGCCTCTCAGAGACCCAAAACCTAGAAAATCTCTAAGGTTGCACTGAATAAGTGATAGTCTCTTGAGGAAGCTTGTGGAGTTCAGTGGAGGAAACTAGGGTAAAAGCCTAATTTCTCAGAGTAGGAGGGCTAATTGGGGCTCCATCCTTGTAGCCCTATTTTGGTGGAAAATTAAGGAAACAATAGAGAGGCTTAGTGTTTAGAGTTGTTCTAAGCATGGCATCAGAGAACTTGGAAGGTTTGAAAATGTCTTTATAACCCTGCATGATGAAGAGTAAGAAGTTTTGAAGAAAGACACTAAGAAAGCTTGAGGAGTTTGTGTGTTCCTCATTCAGTATGAGAGCTTAGCACTTTGGTGAGGAGAAGTTAGGATCAAGATAGAAGAGTGGGTTCAGGATCAAGGGATCTAAGCTTGGAAAAGATCCTATAGATCCATTTGGTGCACTTACAAGGCACCTAGAGTCTCAGACATAGACAAAAGACATGAACTTGGAATTGGTTCATCCCCTCTCCCTATCAAGTGGTATCAGAGCCTTATAAAGGTGTGGGAAAAGTAATTGCAGAGCAAGGTGGATGCTTTCACCTATTGAATCTAGTGGAACAAGAAAGATGGTGACCAATGTGGAATTGGCCAAGAAAGTAGAAGAGCAAGAGGAGGATAACAGGTTATTGAGAGAGAGACTAGCACAATTGGAGCGGTTGTTAAGTGATGTTCAAGACACGACAGACAGGGTTAAGGACAAGATGGAGCAAAAAGAAGAGAAGGAAGCCAAAGATAAGGAGCTTGAGTTGGAGGAGGAAACCCCAACACCAGACCCTGCTATACCAGAGGAGCCTTTCTTAAGGGCATTGAAAGCAATGAATAGCAAATCTTTGGAGGGCATCCCCTTGTTCAGTGGAAAGATGGATCTAGATCTGATCGTGGATTGGATTGATGGAATGGAGAACCATTTTGAGTGTGATGGTGTCTCTGATGCTCAAAAGGTCAAAAAAGAGGTTCTTCTCTAACCTGGTGGAAATTTGTGCAAGCAAAAAGAGAGAAAGAAGGGGAGAGTCCTATAGTTACTTGGAAATGAATGGTGACTAAAATCAGGCAGACTTATATTCCTGATGATTATGAGATATAGTTGCATAGGAGAAGGTAGAACCTTGGACAAAAAGAGATGGATGTACACTCTTATATGGAAGAATTTCAAAAATTGTGCCTAAGGTCCAAGGTGGTGAAAGATGAAAGCATTAGGTTGGCAAGATACTTGATTGGTATTAAATGGTCCATCCAAGAATATATGAGCCTTGTCACTCCTAAAATAGTCCATCAATGTTACCAAATTGCTTTAAAGGTGGAAGAGAAAGGAAAGAGTAAGCGGGATCAGGCCTCAAAGCATAGAGGAAGAGGTAGAGATGGTAGAGGACATAGGGGAAGCTATGGAGGTAGAAGCAATGACAATAGACCTCAAGGTGAGTCCAAGCTGACTGAACAAAGTGGAGAAACCAGTCAAAGGGGTGGTTCAAGCAGGGCAAAGAATTTGGAGGAAGAGGTAGATCACTAGGAGGAAGAGGACCATCTTATTTTCCTACTATGAAGTGCTACCACTGTCAGCAATTGGGGCATCCTACCTATAGGTGTCCTGAAAAGGGGTCATCTTCTCAAGGTGACAAGAAGATAGCCTATGTGCATGAAGATACTTCAAGTGTGAAGTCTCTCGATGTTCAGTTGGATTCTGAGAGTGGTGAAAATCTGATGATAAAGAGGGTCCTAATCAGAGAACCAATCAAGGAGGAGCCCAAACAAAGAAGTTTACTTTTCAAGGTAAGATAGAAAATAATGGGAAAAGTCTACAAATTTATCATAGATTCAGGATCTAATGATAACATAATATCTAAGGAGGCCATCACCAAGCTCAAAATTCCCAAAGTACCTCATAGAACTCCTTATAAAGTCACATGGTTGAACAAAGAGAAACATTTCTTAGTTAATGAGAAAGCACGGATTGAGTTCACTATAGGAGGATACAAGTACAATATTTTATGTGATGTTTTTCCAATGGATGCCTATCACCTATTACTAGGTAGGCCATGGCAGTTTGATAGAAAGGCTATGCACAATGGTGAACTCAACTCATACACTTTTGTGAAGGATGGTGTGAGCTAAAAAATTTAGTCTTTACTTGAGCAAGACAACCAAGGATGTGGACCTAATGTACTGATGTTGAAGGGGAAAGAGTTCATGAAGACTCTTGAGAAAGAGGAAGGAGTGGGTTATGCTATTGTTGTGAAACCCAAGGAGGACATAGAGATCAAGAAAGAGGGCATACCTCATGAAGTACAACCAATTTTGAAGGAGTTTAAGGACATTATATCAGATGGAACACCTGCAACCTTGCCACCTAAGAGAACAATCAGTCATCAAATAGATTTGATTCCAGGGGCATCATTACCAAACAAGGCACCCTACAAGCTAACTCCTGAATAGAATAGGTAAGTTGCAAAGCAAGTAGAAGAATTGATGGATCAAGGGCTCATAAGGAAGAGCATCAGCCCATGTGTTGTCCCAACCATTTTGGCACCCAAGAAAGGAGGAACATGGAGATTGTGTACAGACTCCAGAGCCATTAACAAGATCACAATCCGGTATAGGTTTCCAATACCTAGGATTGAAGATCTAATGGATTGCCTAGGAGGGGCAAGATATTACACAAAGATAGACCTTAAAAGTGGTTATCACCAAATAAGAATAAAAGAGGGAGATGAGTGGAAAACAACTTTCAAAACCACCGAAGGACTCTATGAATGGCTAGTCATGCCATTTGGCCTCTCCAATGCTCCAAGAACATTCATGAGGCTAATGAATGAGGTGTTGAAAGACTTCACAAGTAAGTTTGTGGTAGTCTATTTAGATGACATATTAATTTTCAGCATGAGCAAAGAGGAACATTTAAAGCATCTCAAGATTGTGTTGTCTGAATTGAAAGAGGAACACCTAACCATCAATCTAGATAAGTGTGACTTTATGAAGCATGAACTAGTCTATTTAGGCTTTGTTCTATCCCAAGGAGATCTAAAGATGGATGACACTAAAGTTGCAGCAATATTAAGTTGGCCAACTCCCAAGAATGCCAGTGAAGTGAGGAGTTTCCATGGCCTAGCTCAGTACTATAGAAAGTTCATCAAGAACTTCAGTGGGATATGTGCTCCAATGATGGAAACCATCAAGGGTGGAATGAAAACTAAATTTGTGTGGACACTTGCAGCAGATAAGGGATTTGAGACACTAAAGAAAGAGGTAGCTACTAAGCCTATTCTAAGGTTTCCAACCTTTGATGAGCCCTTTGTCATAGAATGTGATGCTAGTAACATAGCAGTAGGAGGTGTTTTGAGTCAAAGAAATAGACCAGTGGCTTTCTTCAGTGAGAAGATTAATGCAGCAAAGCAAAAGTATTCTTATTATGATCTAGAACTCTATGCACTTGTACAATCCCTTAGGAAATGGAGGCATTATCTTTTTCCCAAGGAGTTTGTGGTGTTCACCGACAACCAAGCTTTGAGTTTTCTCAATTCCCAAGACAAGTTAAGCCATAGACATGTCAAATGGGTAGAGTATTTATAGTCTTATACCTTCACCATCAAGAAAAAGAAGGGGTAGCTCAACAAAGTAGCAGATGCCTTGAGTAGAAGTCTGCTCACTATTCAAGAAGTCCAAATGAAAAGCGTAGGATTGGATAACTTCAAGGAGCTATACCAAACTGATGAAGACTTTGCAGCAGCATACAAGGTGTGCCAGGAATATTTGAATAACTTCCATGGTGAGTTTTCAAAGTATACATTGCAAAATGGACTCTTATTTAAAGGAGGGCAATTGTGTGTTCCAAGAGGATCCATGAGGGAGAACCTCATTCAAGAAAAACACAATGGAAGTTTGAGTGCCCACTTTGGCCTCAACAAGACCTTGGAACTGGTCCAAAGGTACTACTATTGGCCTAAAATGCAGAAAGATATCAAGATCTATGTTGAGCAATGCATCATATGTCAAAGAGCCAAGGGCACTTCTACAAATGCAGGACTTTATCAGCCTCTCCCAATACCAAATAGACCATGGGAATGTGTAAGTATGGATTTTGTGGTTGGTTTACCTAGGACAAAGAGTGGATTTGATAGTATCTATGTTGTAGTGGATAGATTCAGCAAAATGAGTCATTTTATCCCATCTAAAGTCACTCATGATGCAAGTCACATTGCCTTTTTTTTTTCAAAAAAGTTATAAGAATTCATGGCTTGCCAAGTAGTATTGTCTCTGACAGGGATAGAAAATTCATGGGACACTTTTGGAGGTCCTTATGGAAAAGACTAGGTACCAATCTAGCATTCAGTTTAGCCTACCATCCTCAAATGATGGTCAAACTGAGGTGGTAAACAGGACACTTGGTAATTTGTTGAGGTGCTTAACCAAAGAATATGGTTTGACATGGGATTTAGTCCTTCACCAAGTAGAGTTTGCCTATAATGATAGCATCAATAGAACAATTGGCAAGAGTCCTTTTGAGATTTTCTATGGGATACATCCTAGGGGTGTATGTGAGTTAATAAATTTGGAAAACTAAGTCCCTAATAGTGGTTATGATGAAGATTTCAATCAATCCATGAAGGAAGTACATGAACAAGTAAAACAGTCTCTTATTGACAATACCAAGAAGATCAAAGATAAATTTGATCTCAAGAGAAGAGAGGTTCAGTTTGGAGTAGGTGATTTAGTCATGGTCCATCTGAAAAAAGCAAGGATGCCAAAAGGGGTTCCTACAAAGCTACAAATGAAGAGAGTTGGTCCATGTCCCATATTAGCCAAATATGGACAAAATGCATATAATATTGGTCTACCGGATGATTTAGCCATCTCCCCCATCTTCAACATAGTAGACCTTGTCAAGTATAAAGGACCACTCACTAAAGTGGATCAGAATGTGGAAGAAGCTAAACAAGATGGTCAGACAGTAGCCCTACCTCCCACAATCAAACCAAAAGCAGAGAAAATGTTGGACTCCCGCGTGCATACAAAGACCAGGCATGGAGTTTATCATGAACACCTCATCAAATGGCAAGGTAAACCTGATTCTAAAGCTACTTGGGTCCCTGAGAATTAGTTTCATCTCTGGGGCATAGATATCTCCCTCCTATCTCCAGCAGGGACTTAGCCTTTTTGTGATGGGAGTATGGTGCAGGTGAACCTAGAATAGGGCCCTCACCAGTGCTTTAATTTTTTGTTGTGTGGTGCTCTTGATGAGCTATGTAATTAGAATAAAGGTCTGAGGACCTCTTTTGTATTTGGCAAAGTTAAGTTGGGGTTTAGAAGGTTTTAGGAGTTGATAGGCACCTTGGAAGAACAGGGTCCTTAGCAAAAATTAGTAATCCAATTTGGATTTTTAAAGTTGTTTTGGAGTGGAACCAAAGAATAGGTCTTTAGATCACCACTAAGAGGTGTCCTAAGCCTTATAAGGCTTCATATAGGTTTATAAAGCAAGGAAATTACAAACAATACAAAAGTTGCAAAGTGCAACTTTGCAACTTTTGAAAAGTTGCTTGACAACATTTCTCAAAATGTCCTAAAATGGTGGAGACTCCCTCTAAAGCAATGAGAACCCTAAATGTACTAGGAAAGGCCTAAGAAGACAATATATGAAAGGAGAAAACCTAATTTTTCCAGTACGGTGTGTCAGAGTACGGACAGAGTGACTGGTGTAACTGTTCTATACATGGAAAAGACAACAGTGAATGAAATGAAGAGTTTTGTGTGCCATTTTTGAACTGTTATAGCTTGGCATTGTAATTTGACTTATTTGTAGTAGATTTAATTCAGTGATTATTGTGTAACTAGGTTTATTTTATCAAGTTTTTTTAATTAGTTTGTGTGTGCATGTTTACTGTCCTGAACTAGGCAGTTGAACTTGTAAGCCATGTAGCTCACTATCCCACCATAGAATCAGTACGGCCACTTGCAGATAGTGAGTGGGTTAAATGTATGATATATGTGTAGGAGGAGGGCCCTTTAAAGAAAGAGGAAGCATTTATAAGCTCTTTCCCTAGGAAAGCATAAGCCAGCCCAGCTAGGGAACTTGATTGTTGCAGAGCTTGCAAATGACAGCGTTGTAAATATGGCGAGCCAAGAATGCATGGAATAGTTTGGGGAGTGAGTGAAGACCTCCTGATGATAAGGGGAAGCTTGTTCCAACCCCACAAGGCACCAAACCAATCTAAGGAGTAGACAGGCCTAGAAACCCTCCAAACCCTCAGTTTGTGTACAGGTACAGTATGACCTCTCAGAGACCCAAAACCTAGAAAATCTCTAAGGTTGCACTGAATAAGTGATAGTCTCTTGAGGAAGCTTGTGGAGATCAGTGGAGGAAACTATGGTAAAAGCCTCATTTCTCGGAGTAGGAGGGCTAATTGGGGCTCCATCCTTGTAGCCCTTTTTTGGTGGAAAATTAAGGAATCGGTAGAGAGGCTTAGTGTTTAGAGTTTTTCTAAGCATGGAATCAGAGAAATTGGAAGGTTTGAAAATGTCTTTATGATCCTGCATGATGAAGAGTAAGAAGTTGTGAAGAAAGACACTAAGAAAGCTTGAGGAGTTTGTGTGTTCCTCATTCATTATGAGAGCTTAGCACTTTGGTGAGGAGAAGTTAGGATCAAGATAGAAGAGTGGGTTCAAGATCAAGGGATCTAAGCTTGGAAAAGATCCTATAGATCTATTTGGTGCACTTACAAGGCACCTAGAGTCTCAGACATAGACAAAGCAACATGAACTTGGAATTGGTTCATCCCCTCTCCCTATCAACTTTTCACATTTCACATTTCATATTTCTCATTCAATTTTCATATTTCACATTTCATATTTCACATTTCACAATGGGGTCTGTCTGGGCACATTTTCAGAAGCTGAAAGTTTCATTTAGGGCTCCAAAATCAGCTTTTAGTTTTTTTCTCCTAGTTTTTAGAAATTTTATTTTGTAATAAATCCAAAATTATGTTTCTAATCTCGGATATTAGTTATCATTTCTTTCTAACTTAGACGTGGGCATGTTTAGGCAAAATCTCATCTTTTTGGGTGTTGTTTTGAAAATTACCAAAAATGGCAAAAAATAACTTTTGAAAAAAACTACCAAAATGGGTAATTTTCAGATTTCCTTTATTTTTTGGGTTTTTGGTTATCTGTTTATTTGTCTTGTAATTGAGTTTTATCATTAACAAAGAGTTGTGTGCTACATCAATTTCACATTTCGCATTTCACATTTTGCATTTTGCATTTTACATTTTACATTTCACATTTGACATTTGACATTTCATTCATTTCACATTTACAATTTCAAATTTCACATTTCATTCATTTCAAATTTCACATTTCAATGTCAAACCTTTGAAATTTTTTTATGTATTTCATATATCATTAACCCATTTCACATTTCACAATTCAAATTTCACATTTTATAATTCACATTTCACATTTCACATTTTACATTACACATTTCACATTTCACATTTCACATTTCACATTTGTCATTTCTTTTTTCACATTTCACATTTCACATTTCACATTTCACATTTCAAATTTCACATTTCACATCGGGGTCCATTTGGGCACATTTTCAAAAGCTGAAAGTTTCATTTAGGGCTCTGAAATCAGCTTTTAGTATTCTTTCCTAGTTTTTAGAAAGTTTGTTTTTGTAATAAATCCAAAATTATGTTTCTAATCTTGGATATTAGTTGGCAATTCTTTCTAACTTAGTCGTGGGCATGTTTAGGAAAAATCTTAGCCTTTTAGGTGTTGTTTTGAAAATTACAAAAAAATGGCAAAAAACAACTTTTGAAAAAAATTGCCAAAAAGGGTAATTTTCAGATTTCCTTGATTTTTTGGGTTTTTGGTTATTTAAGACTTTGCAAAGAATTGTAGAAGACGTTGGTGATGAATGGAAGATATTGAATGTTGAAAATATGTGTTTATTTGTCTTGTAATTGAGTTTTATCATTAAGAAAGAGTTGTGTGCTACATCAATTTCACATTTCACATTTCAGATTTTACATTTTACGTTTCACATTTCATTCTTTTCACATATAAAATTTCACATTTCACATTTCAATGTCATTCATTTGAAATTTTTTTTATGTATTTCATATTTAATTAACCCACTTCACATTTCATATTTCACATCGAGGTTTGTTTGGGCACATTTTCAGGAGCTAAAATTTTCATTTAGGGCTTCGAAATTAGCTTTTAGTGTTTTTTTCCTAGTTTTTACAAAGTTTGTTTTGTAATAAATCCAAAATTATGTTTCTAATCTCAGATATTAGTTGGCAATTCTTTCTAACTTAGTCTTGGGCATGTTTAGGCAAAATCTCAACTTTTTAGGTGTTGTTTTGAAAATTACCAAAAATGGCAAAAAACAACTCTGGAAAAAATAGCCAAAAAGGGTAATTTTTGGATTTGCTTGATTTTTTGGGTTTTTGGTTATTTAAGAGTTTCCAGAGAATTCTAGAAGATGTTGGTGATGAATGGAAGACATTGAAGGTTCAAAATATGTGTTTATTTGTCTTGTAATTGAGTTTTATCATTAACAGAGAGTTGTGTGCTACATCAATTTCACATTTCACATTTCACATTTCACATTTTACATTTTACATTTCATTCATTTCACATTTCACATTTCAATGTCTTTCATTTGAACAAATTTTATGTATTTCATAATTCATTAACCCACTTCACATTTCACATTTCACATTTCACATTTCACATTTCTCATTTCACATTTCACATTCACATTTCATATTTCACATTTCATATTTCAATGTTATTGATTTGAACAAATTTTATGTATTTCATATTTCATTAACCCACTTCATATTTCAAATTTCACATTTCACATTTCACATTTCACATTTCACATTTCACATTTCACATTTCTCATTTCACATTTCACAATTCACATTCACATTTCATATTTCACATTGGGGTCTGTTTGGGCACATTTTCAAGAACTGGAAGTTTCATTTAGGGCTTTGAAATCAGCTTTTAGTGTTATTTCCTAGTTTTTAGAAAGTTTGTTTTGTAATAAATCTGAAATTATGTTTCTAATCTCGGATATTAGTAGGCAATTCTCTCTAACTTATTTATGGGCAAGTTTAGGCAAAATCTCAGCTTTTTAGGCCAAAAAGGGTAATTTTTGGATTTCATTGATTTTTTGGGTTTTTGGTTATTTAAGAGTTTGCAGAGAATTGTAGAAGACATTGGTGATGAATGGAAGATATTGAAGGGTTCAAAATATGTGTTTTTTTGTCTTGTAATTGAGTTTTATCATTAACATAGAGTTGTGTGCTACATCAATTTCGCATTACACATTTCACATTTCACATTTCATTCATTTCACATTTCAATGTCATTCATTTGAACAAATTTTATGTATTTCATATTTCATTATCCCACTTCACATTTCACATTTCACATTTAACATTTCACATTTCACATTTCACATATCACATTTCACATTTCACAATTCACAATTCATAATTCACATTTCACATTTCACATTTCACATTTCACATCGGGGTCCATTTGAGATCATTTTCAGGTGCTGAAAGTTTCATTAAGGGCTCCGAAATTAGCTTTTAGTGCTTTTCCCTAGTTTTTAGAAAGTTTGTTTTGTAATAAATCTGAAATTATGTTTCTAATATTGGATATTAGTAGGCAATTATTTCTAACTTAGTCGTGGGCATGTTTAGGCAAAATCTCAGCTTTTTAGGTGTTGTTTAGAAAATTACAAAAAATGGCAAAAAATAACTTTGGAAAAAAACTGCCAAAAAGGGTAATTTTCGGATATCCTTGATTTTTTGGGTTTTTGGTTATTTAAGAGTTTACAGAGAATTGTAGAAGACATTGGTGATGAATGGAAGATATCAAAGGTTCAAAATATGTGTTTATTTGTCTTGTAATTGAGTTTTATCATTGAAAGAGAGTTGTGTGCTACATCAATTTCACATTTCACAGTTCACATTTCACATTTCACAATTCACATTTCACATTTCACATTTCACATTTCACATTTCACATTTCACATTTCACATTTCACAGTTGACAGTTCACATTTCACATTTCACAATTCACATTTCACATTTCACATTTCACATTTCACATTTCTCATTTCACATTTCACATTTCACATTTCACAATTCACATTTCAAGTTTCACATCAGGGTCCGTTTGGGCACATTTTTCATTTAGGGCTCTGAACTCATCTTTTAGTGTTTTTTTCCCTAGTTTTTAGAAAGTTTGTTTGGTAATAAATCCAAAATTATGTTTCTAATCTTGGATATTAGTTGGCAATTCTTTCTAACTTAGATGTGGGCATGTTTAGGCAAAATCTCAGCTTTTTAGGTGTTGTTTTGGAAATTAGCAAAAATGGCAAAAAACAACTTTGGAAAAAAACTGCCAAAAGGGTAATTTTTGGATTTCCTTATTTTTTGGGTTTTTGGTTATTTAAGAGTTTGCAGAGAATTGTAGAAGACATTGGTGATGAATGGAAGATATTGAAGGTTCAAAATATGTGTTTATTTGTCTTGTAATTGAGTTTTATCATTAACAGAGAGTTATGTGCTACATCAATTTCACATGACACATTTTACATTTCACATTTTACATTTTACATTTTACATTTTACATTTCACATTTCACATTTCACATTTCGCATTTCATTCATTTCACATTGCATATTTCAATGTCATTCATTTGAATAAATTTTATGTATTTCATATTTCATTATCCCACTTCACATTTCACATTTCACATTTCACATTTCACATCGTGGTCCGTTTGGGCACATTTTCAGGAGCTTAGAGTTTCATTTAGGGCTCTGAAATCAGGTTTTAGTATTTTTTCCCAAGGTTTTAGAAAGTTTATTTTTTAATAAATCTGAAATTATCTTTCTAATCTCGGATATTAGTTGGCAATTATTTCTAACTTAGTCGTTGGCATGTTTAGGAAAAATCTCAGCTTTTTAGGTGTTGTTTTGAAAATTACAAAAAATGGCAAAAAATAATTTTGGAAAAAAACTGACAAAAAGGGTAATTTTTAGATATCCTTGATTTATTGGGTTTTTGGTTATTTAAGAGTTTGCAAAGAATTATATAAAACATTGGTGATGAATGGAAGATATTAAAGGTTCAAAATATGTGTTTATTGTTAGAGTAATTATCTGTTTACACTTATTAATTAGATCACTCTGATTTAATTAATTAAGTTGTTCTTTACTCTAGTATACTTAAGCTATCTCTTAGGTGCATTATAATTAATATTTATATTAATTATTAATGTGCAACCTAGCTTTTCTTATTTTAGGGTTTCGTTCTCCTTTATAGGTTGAATTTTGTAGCTTCTTTTTTCATTTAATTCAGATCAATTTCGCTCTCACTTTCTGAGCAACTTCTGAGTTCTTCTCTTTCTCTCTACTTCTCTTCTGTAACAGGTTCATGCATGCAGGTTTCTTAGCAACTATGGATTTATCCATCAAATCCTACATGGTATCAAAGCTTCCCTGTTGCTACCTGGTCTGAGTTTTTTTTGAAGCCATGAGTCGCAGACGAAAGCCACAGCTTCTCTGGGGTTTTTTCTTCATTTTGGAAGAGGCACTTTTTTTTGGAGCACTTCGAGCCAAACTAGACTCCACCATTGCATTTAGAAGGCCCGAGAGAGTCGAAATACATATAAATTTTATTGGTTTTGGTCACAGTGACCCCAGAGGAAAATTTTCTTGCTCCTAGGCCGTAAGACACGAGTTTCAAGAAAAAAAATTAAGAAAAACATTTTTTTACATTTTTTTGGCGCTGTAGGAGCGCAACCGGAGCACGCCACCCCTGCACCACCTCAGCCCAGCCCGCGCCCGACCATAGCCGACGCGCCGGCCACTAAAGCTGCCACCACAGGCGTCACCGCCTGGGAGCCGCCCGGTCATCGCCCGACGGCTACCCAGTCACCTCCTCTGCCAGCGGCCTGCCCCCACCTGCCAGAGAGTTGTGTGCTACATCATTTTCACATTTCACATTTCACATTTCACATTTTACATTTTACATTTAACTTTTCACATTTCATTCATTTCCTATTTAAAATTTCACATTTTACATTTCATTCATTTCACATTTCAATGTCATTCATTTGAACTAATTTTAGGTATTTCATATTTAATTAACCTAGTTCGCATTTCACATTTCACATTTCACATTTCACATTTCACATTTCACATTTCACATTTCATATTTCACATTTCACATTTCACATTTCACATTTCACATTTTACAATTCACATTTCACAATTCACATTTCACATTTCACATTTCACATTTCTCATTTCACATTTCTCATTTCTCATTTCACATTTCACATCAAGGTCCCTTTGGGCACATTTTCAGGAGTTGAAAGTTTCATTTAGGGCTCCGAAATCAGCTTTTAGTTTTTTTTTTTTTTTTTAGTTTTTAGAAATTTTATTTTGTAATAAATCTGAAATTATGTTTCTAATCTCAGATATTAGTTGCCAATTCTTTCTAACTTAGTCGTGGGCATAATCTCAGCTTTTTTTGTGTTGTTTTGAAAATTACTAAAAATGGCAAAAAACAACTTTCGAAAAAATTTGTCAAAAAGGGTAATTTTTGGATTTCCGTGATTTTTGGGGTTTTTGGTTATTTAAGAGTTTGTAGAGAATTGTAGAAGACATTGGTGATGAATGGAAGATATTGAAGGTTCAAAATATGTGATTATTTGTCTTGTAATTGAGTTTTATCATTAATAGAGAGTTGTGTGCTACATCAATTTCACATTTCACATTTCACATTTCATTCATTTCACATTTTACATTTCATTCATTTCACATTTAACATTTCAATGTCATTCATTTGAAAAAAAATTTATGTATTTCATATTTCATTAACCCACTTCACATTTCACATTTCACATTTCACATTTCATATTTCACAATTCACATTTCACATTTCACATTTCACATTTCACATTTCACATTTCACATTTCACAATTCACATTTCACATTTCAAATTTCACATTTCATTTTTCACATTTCACATCGGGGTCTATTTGGGCACATTTTTAAGGAGCTGGAAGTTTCATTTAGGGCTTCGAAACCAGTTTTTAGTGTTTTTTCCTAGTTTTTAGAAAGTTAACCCACTTCAGATTCACATTATACATTTCACATTTCACATTTCACATTTCACATTTCTCATTTCACGTTTCACATTTCTCATTTCTCATTTCACATTTCACATTTCATTTTTCACATCTAACATTGGGGTCTATTTGGGCACATTTTTCAGGAGCTGAATGTTTCATTTAGGGCTCCGAAACCAGCTTTTAGTATTTTTTCCTAGTTTTTAGAAAGTTTATTTTGTAATAAATTTGAAATTATGTTTCTAATCTGGGATATTAGTTGGCAATTCTTTCTAACTTAGTCGTGGGCATGTTTAGGCAAAATCTCAGCTTTTTAGGTGTTGTTTTTAAAATTATCAAAAATGGCAAAAAACAACTTTGGAAAAAAACTGCCAAAAAGGGTAATTCTTGGATTTCCTTGATTTTTGTGTTTTGCATTATTTAAGAGTTTTCAGAGAATTGTAGAAGATGTTGGTAATGAATGGAAGATATTGAACGTTCAAAATATGTGTTTGTTTGTCTTGTAATTGAGTTTTATCATTAACAAAGAGTTGTGTGCTACATTTCACATTTCACATTTCGCATTTCACATTTTACAATTCACAATTCACATTTCACATTTCATATTTTACATTTCACATCGGGGTCCGTTTGGGCATATTTTCAGGAGCTGAAAGTTTCATTTAGGCTCCAAAATTAGCTTTTAGTGGTTTTTTCCTAGTTTTTAGAAAGTTTGTTTTGTAATAAATTTAAAATTATCTTTCTAATCTTGGATATTAGTAGGTAATTCTTTCTAACTTAGTCATGGGCATGATTAGGCAAAATCTCAGCTTTTTAAGTGTTGTTTTGAAAATTACCAAAAAAGGCAAAAAACAATTTTAGAAAAAAACTTCCAAAAAGGGTAATTTTGGATTTCTTTATTTTTTGGGTTTTTTGTTATTTAAGAGTTTGCTGAGAATTGTAGAAGACATTGGTGTTGAATGGAAGATATTAAAGGTTCAAAATATGTGTTTATTTGTCTTGTAATTGAGTTTTATCATTAACAGAGACTTGTGTGCTACATCAATTTCACATTTCACATTTCATATTTTACATTTTACATTTCACATTTCATTCATTTCACATTTAAAATTTCACATTTCACATTTCATTCATTTCACATTTCACATTTCAATGTCATTCATTTCAACAAATTTTATGAATTTCATATTTCGTTAACCCACTTCACATCTCACATTTCAAAATTCACATTTCACATTTCACATTTCACATCGGGGTCCGTTTGGGCACATTTCCAGAAACAGAAAGTTTGATTTAGGGCTCCGAAATCAACTTTTAGTGTTTTTTTCCTAGTTTTTAGAAAGTTTGTTTTGTAATAAATTTGAAATTATGTTTCTAATCTTGGATATTAGTTGGCCATTCTTTCTAACTTAGTCGTGGGCATGTTTAAGAAAAATCTCAGCTTTTTAGGTGTTGTTTTGAAAATTATCAAATATGGCAAAAAACAACTTTGAAAAAAACTACCCAAAAGGGTAATTTTCAGATTTCCTTTATTTTTTGGGTTTTTGGTTATTTAAGAGTTTGCAGAGAATTGTAGAAGATGTTGGTGATGAAAGGAAGATATTGAAGGTTCAAAATATGTGTTTATTTGTCTTTTAATTGAGTTTTATCATTAACAGAGAGTTTTGTACTACAATTTTACATTTCACATTTCACATTTTACATTTCACATTTCATTCATTTTACATTTAAAATTTCACATTTCACATTTCAATGTCATTCATTTGAACAAATTTTATGTATTTCATATTTCATTAACCCACTTCACATTTCACATTTCACATTCGACATTTCACATTTCACATTTCACATTTCACCTTTCACATTTCACATTTCACATTTCACATTTCACCTTTGACATTTCACATTTCACATTTCGTATTTCACATTTCACATTTCACATTTCATATTTCACATTTCACATTGGGGTTTGTTTGGGCACATTTTCAGGAGCTGAAAGTTTCATTTAGGGCTCCAAAATCAACTTTTAGAGTTTTTTCCTTTTTTTTTGAAAGTTTTCTTTGTAATAAATCTAAAATTATGTTTCTTATCTCGTATATTAGTTGGTAATTCTTTCTAACTTAGTCGTGGGCATGTTTAGGCAAAATCTCAGCTTTTTAGGTGTTGTTTTGAAAATTACCAAAAATGGCAAAAAACAACTTTTGACAAAAAACTGCCAAAAAGGGTAATTTTCAGAGTTTCTTGATTTTTTGGGTTTTTGGTTATTTAAGAGTTTGCAGAGAATTGTAGAAGACATTGGTGATGAATGGAATATATTGATGGTTCAAAATGTGTGTTTATTTATCTTGTAATTGAGTTTTATCATTAACAGAGAGTTGTGTGCTACATCAATTTCACATTTCACATTTCACATTTTACATTTCACATTTCATTCATTTCACATTTAAAATTTCACATTTCACATTTCACATTTCAATGTCATTCATTTGTACAAATTTTATGTATATCATATTTCATTAACCCACTTCACATTTCACATTTCACATTTCAAATTTCCTATTTCAGATCGAGGTCCGTTTGGGCACATTTTCAGGAGCTGAAAGTTTCATTTAGGGCTCTGAAATCAGCTTTTATATTTTTTTCCTAGTTTTTAGAAAGTTTGTTTTGTAATAAATCCAAAATTCTATTTCTTATCTCAAATATTAGTTGGCAATTCTTTCTAACTTAGTCGTGGGAATGTTTAGGCAAAATCTCAGCTTATTAGGTGTTGTTTTGAAAATTTCCAAAAATGGCAAAAAACAACTTTGGAAAAAACTGCCAAAAAGTGTAATTTTTAGATTTCATTAATTTTTTGTGTTTTTGGTTATTTAAGAGTTTACAGAGAATGTAGAAGATGTTGGTGATGAATGGAAGATATTGAATGTTCAAAATATGTGTTTATTTTTTTTGTAATTGAGTTTTATCATTAACAGAGAGTTGTGTGCTACATCAATTTCGCATTTCACATTTCACATTTTACATTTCACATTTGACATTTCATTCATTTCACATTTCACATTTCATTCATTTCACATTTCACATTTCAGTGTCATTCATTTGAACAAATTTTATGTATTTCATATTTCACTAACCCACTTCACATTTCACATTTCACATTTCACATCGGGGTCCGTTTGGGCACATTTTCAGGAGCTGAAAGTTTCATTTAGGGCTCTGAAATCAGCTTTTTGTGTTTTTTCCTAGTTTTTAGAAAGTTTGTATTGTAATAAATCCAAATTAGTTGGGAATTCTTTCTAAATTAGTCGTGGGCAAGTTTAGGAAAAATCTTATCTTTTAGGTGTTGTTTTGAAAATCACTAAAATTGGCAAAAAACAACTTTGGAAAAAAAATGCCGAAAAGTGTAATTTTTGGATTTCCTTGATTTTTTGGGTTTTTGGTTATTTAAGAGTTTGCAGAGAATTGTAGAAGACATTGGTGGTGAAAGGATGATATTGAAAGTTCAAAATATGTGTTTATTTGACTTGTGATTGAGTTTTATCATTAATAGAGAGTTGTGTGCTACATCAATTTCACATTTCATTCATTTCACATTTTACATCTCAATGTCATTCCTTTGAACAAATTTTATGTATTTCATATTTCATTAACCCACTTCACATTTCACATTTCACATTTCACATTTCATTCATTTCACATTTCACATTTCAATGTCATTCATTTGAACAAATTTTATGTATTTCATATTTCATTAACCTACTTCACATTTCACATTTCACATTTCACATTTCACATTTCACATTTCACATTTCACATTTCACGTTTTACATTTCACATCAGGCTTCGTTTGGGCACATTTTCAGGAGCTGAAAGTTTCATTTAGGGCTCTGAAATCAACTTTTAGTGTTTTTTTCCTAGTTTTTATAAAGTTTGTTTTGTAATAAATCTGAAATTATGTTTCTAATCTTAGATATTAGTTGGCAATTCTTTTTAACTTAGTCATGGGCATGTTTAGGCAAAATCTTAGTTTTTTAGGTGTTGTTTAAAAAATTATCAAAAATGGCAGAAAACAACTTTGGAAAAAAACTGTCAAAAAGGGTGATTTTTAGATTTCCTTGATTTTTTAGGGTTTTTGGTTATTTAAGAGTTTGCAGAGAATTGTAGAAGACATTGGTGATGAATGGAAGATATTGAAGGTCCAAAATATGTGTTTATTTGTCTTGTAATTGAGTTTTAAATGTGTGCTACATCAATTTTACATTTCACATTTAATTCATTTCACATTTCACATTTCAATATCATTCATTTGAACAAATTTTATGTATTTCATATTTCATTAACCCACTTCACATTTCACATTTCACATTTCACATTTCACATTTCACATTTCATGTAATGCCCCGCCAGGGAAACCAAGAGAACTAACCTAAACATGCCATTGAGTTAACAAGATACTTTTTTAAAATGTTTACAAACAATAATGATAACAATGTAGAAGCAAAACAATGAGGTGCATGACATACACAAAGTACAACTCATACATAGATAACAATTCTCGAGGGTTCTTTGACATAAAATTACTTAAGCAAAATAATCTACGAGAAGAACTATAAAGAACTAACATAAAGGATACATTAAATGAATCCAATAATATACATCTCATAACTCACATCCTCTGCACATGACACAGGGTATGTAGTAATCACTCTAATATAGGTATGATACAACAACTAATATAGGTATCACATTCGATACGCTATTACAAGATTACAATTGATATGATAAGATCAAAACCTCCAAAGATAAACATGATGGATACAACACAATACATCTTTGAAAAGATGCCAACCAATATATACATATGGTTACAAATATACAACTCATGAAACTGAACTAGTCTCCATAAGAATCAGAAGAATAAGAAACTGCAACAAGGATCATCCAAGCACGAAGAAGAACTGTTGGATATCAATGGTAATAAGAATCACTACCACCTGACTGCATGGAACCAAAGGTCCACTCTCACCGTGCTGAGGAGATAATAACAGGCCCACTCACATAGGTATACAACATGAAGGCAATCATAGGTATACAAGCCATCATAAAGAACACATAGGAAGATCCTAGAAGCTTTCTGTTCACAACGAGAAAGACTAAAGAAAACGTACAAGGATGGAAAGATCAAGACAACTAGAAATCCAAGATCAAAACAAAGGTACACCATCCAAAGATAAAGGAACATAAATAACATATCCAAAACACCAACATAACCCAAATACTGAATCCAAAAGCCAAATGTCCAAAACACAACCATAAAAGGTACATCAGGACTTATGGAGGAGACTTAGGCTATATTCTATGGGAGTGTCAATACATGGTCATATACTTGAGTTACCTTGGACTGGCCTATCTAGACCCTAGACCACAAGCATCATCTAGTTGAGTTTACCCTAGACTAGTCACTCTAGACCCCAGACTCTCAACATGTTAACTAATCTTGTATTTAATGTTAACCCCAAGTTTTATTATTACATTATCACTTATTAATAACTTACAATAGGTCACCGTGCACTGGCCTCTTTGGGCCCCAGAATCCTATTGTAAGCTACTCCCCTAAGATGCACCTAACTAACCACCCCCTAAGCTCAAGGTTAAATATAATCTCATAAAGCTCACAAACTGGTTCCTACCCATATAGGAACTATTGGTTATCCACTAACCATAACAACACGAAAACTCTCAAAAGATCAAATCACAGAAGTTCATTAACACTAGGTCCAGGAAGGACAATCGAACCAAAATAACATTATAAGAATATGCACTCACAGTCATTCACAAGACACCATGTGGAATCAAATCCCAAAACCCTCTAGTAGACATTTCCTAAGGTTGACTTAAACCCCCAAAGTCCACATAGCCATAATAGAAAAATACTTTGAAAGTGCATAATCCATTTTAATAGTCACCTAGAAACACATAATTGCATGATAAAACTCAATTTCAAGAAGAAGTAACAAAATATAGTAATAACATATGAAGGATATTATTAAAAAGTCTAATTCAATCCAATAACACATGTTGACTTAAGAAGTCATTATTAAGGGCATAATGCCTCCATATTTTATACAATTTAAGTGACATCAACTATATGCATTACCACATGACTAACATTAAGCCAAAGTACTAAATTGGATTATGTTGAATTAATCCTAGTATAATCATATAATAAATCAGCCAAAGAAAGATATTCAATATAAGTTAATTATAAATTCCAACTCTAACTTTTCAATTATGAACATATTACTTACTTATAACTCTAACCATATTTAAAAAGGGCATTAATATACTAATTAGTAAGACAACAACATAAAATTCCCTTTTTAAAATTTAACAAAAGATTTCTTACAATTAAATCAAATGATAGTTTTTTTCCTAATAATAAAAAAGAAAACTATTATTTAAAATGTTGGTAAACTAACCCCACCGATAACAAAATAAAAGAAAAAACAAAAATAAAGTTTAAAACAGGAATCAAAACTAAAAAAACACGGCCCCATACTTGACTGGGCGCCACTTCCTAACCCACCTCCAAATGTAGCATGACGTTAATTCCCAGCTTAATTCCCAGTACAGATTTATCATCCAAAAATTTAAATTAAGTTAAATAAAGCAATGTCCAGTCAACACATAAAATTCCAATAGAAAAGAAAGGGAAACAAATTCTATGTTTTATTCAAAAGTTCATATGATTTCAAGAGAATACAAAAGGCTCCCACGTGCATGCACTTTTTCTCCCACTTAGCTTTTAAGTT
Source organism: Thuja plicata (assembly GCA_018584345.1). NCBI lineage: Eukaryota > Viridiplantae > Streptophyta > Pinopsida > Cupressales > Cupressaceae > Thuja > Thuja plicata. Next base: position 181,116 of record MU225995.1, read on the forward strand.
ACCAAAAAATAAAAATAAATAAACAAAAACAATGAAAACTCTTTCTTCTAACCTCCCACGTGGATCAATCTTCTAAATCTTTCCTAAAACTTAACTTTGCCATTATTACTTACTTTTATAAAATTGGAAAAAGTTAATTCTATATAAAATGTTTTAAAAGAAATTGATAATTTCTTTATATAATTTTAGATTAAAAGCATATGTATTTTATATAAACCTTTTTTTTTTTAAGAATCATTTTAACATAAGCTTTTATTTTCCTTTTATATATATTATTTTTTATTTAATTTTTTTCTCAACATTTAATAATAAAAGAAATCCTTCTTTTTCAGTAGTAAAATTAATTAAACTATTTTTATATAATAAGGGTATTTTTACCAAAAGCCCTAAAGATAGTAAATAGAGGTTTTTTTTCAAACATAAATTGACAACAACAAGAAGGATATTATAATTTAATATTAATTCTTTGATTTTCAAGAAGAGTTTTCTTGTTTCTAAAGCATGCAAAAATAACTCATTTCTATTGTTTCCTTCTAGATTTGGACTCAGTTTTGGCAAGCACCTGATGAAGGCAAGTTTTCTACTCTTCAAGGTGAGACAAACGCAGATCTGAGGGTTTGAAGCAATTTCTCCAACAATAATCAATTTTCATCCAAACAAGACAATTTCACTCAAATAGGAACCCTAAGGGCAATTTCATACGAAAACCCTTATGCCCAATTGACATTCAATACCCAAAAATGAAACCTTTATGCTCACAGTCATAGATTTGATAAGCAAACATAGAGGAAACACAAATTGAAACCAAGATCATATTTCTCAATTCTAAATCACTAAATACCTCAAACACGGAAGATCACCCAAATGGTCCTAGCTTTCAGATGCATGGAAGAAGGGGATCTGAAAACTAGAATTCAAAAGATGAAGACCCTACCTCAATAACTGATGAGAAACACAATTTCACTAATCCAAGCAAGAAGATTCCACAAATCCAAGCAAGAGAATCCACAAATCCAAACAAGCTCTCTCAAAACTCCAATCACCTGATTTCTCCTTCTTCCTGATTGAACCCCCTCCAAAAAGGCTTCCAATCCAAAGATATAGATAATCCAAGAAATTAGGTTTTCAAAAAGTGAAAACCCTAAAGGGAAAATATATTATTAATTATTAATTAAAATAATCCTTTATTTTCAATTTCACTTAAACCATGCAAAACTCAACTTTATAATATTAAAGGAAAGTGTTAAATTGAAAATGCATGAAAGAATATTTCAATTAAATAAATCAATTACCCATGCAACTTTAAGTCATATTCAATAATTCAACTATGCACAACTAATTGAATTTAATATTTATTAAGTCTCAATTATTTTAATCAAGACTTAATAATTAAATCAATTAATTAAATATAGGCATTTAATTATTAAATAGCCATATATTTCATATATAAATGTTTTAGCCATATTATAGGTGCAATAATTAACATTAATATTTACCATAAAAATTTATTAAATAAATCAAGCTAAGAGAATCATTAATCCATCTATAACCCATCTAAACAGATAATCAACTGAAACAGAACCACAAACACACACAAACAGGCTCACCAATCCATGTCACTTGACAGATTCAAATAGGATAGTCAATATGATTCTTTGTCCATCAATAGGACAAAATAAGGGTTTAGGGTATGGACTTGGACCTGATATTATTTTCCCTCTCTTACCTTTGAGATATTGCGATAGGGCACGCTCACTCCTGCCAATTCAACAAAGACGTAGCCCGATACCTGCAAACCTGTCATCACAAAGACGAACATACATGCATATAATATAGAAAACAATGGTTGAGACTAGTTTATTGTGTGGATCTCGCTAAAGCAAGTAACTACGACTCTGTCCCATACCATATAAAGCACATCAAACAGTAGTGTAAAACATATAAATAATCCATGTGCATATAAATCTAGGGTCAGTATTGCCAGAAACCAGTAATTGAAATGACATCCTAACATATACATAAGCATCATGAAATAACCATAAATCAGATGCAAACATGAGATATAATACACTAAGCAATGAATCAATAACATATTGAAATGTGATACATAAATATACTCAAAACCATATGAAATAAACCACACATACATGAAAAGGCCTACAAGAGTTCGGCAATCAAAACTGAAAAGAAAACTAAGGGATGGGTATTAAACTTCACATTTCACATTTCACATTTCACAATTCACAATTCACAATTCACATTTCACATTTCACATTTCACATTTCTCACTTCACATTTCACATTTCACATCGGGGTCCGTTTGTGCACATTTTCAGGAGTTGAAAGTTTCATTTAGGGCTCTAAAATCAACTTCTAGTGTTTTTTTTCCTAGTTTTTAGAAAGTTTGTTTTGTAATAAATCTGAAATTATGTTTCTAATCTCGGTTATTAGTTGGAAATTCTTTCTAACTTAGTTGTGGGCATGTTTAGGCAAAATCTCAGCTTTTTAGTTGTTTTAAAAATTGCCAAAAATGGCAAAAAATAACTTTTGAAAAAACTGCCAAAAAGGGTAATTTTTGGATTTCCTTGACTTTTTGAGTTTTTTGGTTATTTAAGAGTTTGTAGAGAATCGTAGAAGATGTTGGTGATGAATGGAAAATATTGAAGGTTCAAAATATGTGTTTATTTGTCTTGTAATTGAGTTTTATTATTAACAAAGAGTTGTGTGCTACATCAATTTCACATTTCACATTTTACATTTAACATTTAACATTTCACATTTAAAATTTCATACATTTCACATTTCGCATTTCACATTTCACATTTCACATTTCTCATTTCTCATTTCTCATTTCTCATTTCACATTTCACATTTCACATTTCACATTTCATATTTCATATCGGGGTCCGTTTGGGCATATTTTCAAGAGCTGAAAGTTTCATTTAGGGCTCTGAAATCAGTTTTTAGTGTTTTTTTCCTAGTTTTTAGAAAGTTTGTTTTGTAATAAATCCGAAATTATATTTCTAATCTTAGATATTAGTTGGCAATTCTTTCTAACTTAGTCGTGGCCATGTTTAGGCAAAATCTCAACTTTTTAGGTGTTGTTTTGAAAATTACCAAAAATGGCAAAAAACAACTTTGGAAAAAACTGCCAAAAGGGTAATTTTTGGATTTCTCGTATTTTTTGGGTTTTTAGTTATTTAAGAGTTTGCAGAGAATTGTAGAATAGACGTTGCTGATGAATGAAAGATATTGAAGGTTCAAAATATGTGTTTATTTATCTTGTAATTGAGATTTATCGTTAACAAAGAGTTGTGTGCTACATCAATTTCACATTTCACATTTTACATTTTACATTTAACATTTCATTCATTTCACATTTAAAATTTCACATTTCACATTTCACATTTCAATGTCATTCATTTGAACAGATTTTATGTATTTCATATTTCATTAACCCACTTCACATTTCACATTTCACATTTCACATTGGGGTCTGTTTGGGCACATTTTCAAAAGCTAAAAGTTTCATTTAGGGCTCCAAAATCAGCTTTAAGTGTTATTTTCCTAGTTTTTAGAAAGTTTGTTTTGTAATAAATCTAAAATTATGTTTCTAATCTCGGATATTAGTTGGCAATTCTTTCTAACTTAGTCGTGGGCATGTTTAGGCAAAATCTCAGCTTTTTAGGTGTTGTTTTTAAAATTACCAAAAATGGCAAAAATTAACTTTGAAAAAAAACTGCCAAAAAGGGTAATTTTCAGATTTCATTGATTTTTTTGGGTTTTTGGTTATTTAAGAGTTTGCAAAGAATTGTAGAAGACCTTGGTGATGAATAGAAGATATTGAAGGTTCAAAATATGTGTTTATTTGTCTTGTAATTGAGTTTTATCATTAACAGAGAGTTGTGTGCTACATCAATTTCACATTTCACATTTCACATTTCACATTTCACATTTCACATTTCACATTTCACATTTTACATTTTACATTTCACATTTCACATTTCATTCATTTCACATTTAAAATTTCACATTTCATTCATTTCACATTTCACATTTCACATTTTAATGTCATTCATTTGAACAAATTTTATGTATTTCATATTTCATTAACCCACTTCACATTTCAAATTTCACATTTCACATTTCACATTTCACATCGGGGTCCGTTTAGGGTCATTTTCAAGAGCTGAAAGATTCATTTAGTGCTCCGAAATCAGCTTTTCGTATTTTTTTCCTAGTTTTTAGAAACTTTGTTTTGTAATAAATCCTAAATTATGTTTCTAATCTTAGATATTAGTTGGCAATTCTTTCTAACTTAGTCGTGGGCATGTTTATGCAAAATCTCAGCTTTTTAGGTGTTGTTTTGAAAATTACCAAAAATGGCAAAAAACAACTTTGGAAAAAATTGCCTAAAAGGGTAATTTTTGGATTTCCTTGATTTTTTGGGTTTTTGGTTATTTAAAAGTTTGCAGAGAATTTTAGAAGACCTTGGTGGTGAATGGAAGATATTAAAGGTTCAAAATATGTGTTTGTTTGTCTTGTAATTGAGTTTTATCATTAACACAGAGTTGTGTGTTACATCAATTTCACATTTCACATTTCACATTTTACATTTCACATTTCACATTTCACATTTTACATTATACATTTCACATTTCACATTTCACATTTAAAATTTAAAATTTCACATTTCACGTTTTAATGTCATTCATTTGAACAAATTTTATGTATTTCATATTTCATTAACCCACTTCACATTTCACATTTCACATTTCACATTTCACATCGGGATCCGTTTGGGCACATTTTTCAGGAGCTGAAAGTTTCATTTAGAGCTCCGAAATCAGCGTTTAGTGTTTTTTCCTAGTTTTTAGAAAGTTTGTTTTGTAATAAATCTGAAATTATGTTTCTAATCACGGATATTAGTTAGCAATTCTTTCTAACTTAGCCATGGGCATGTTTAGGAGAAACCTTAGCTTTCTAGGTGTTGTTTTGAAAATTACCAAAAATGGCAAAACACAACTTTGGAAAAAGAAAACTGTCAAAAAGGGTTATTGTCATATTTCCTTGATTATTTGGGTTTTTGGTTTTTTAAGAGTTTGTAGAGATTTGTAGAAGATGTTGGTGATGAATGGAAGATATTGAATGTTCAAAAGATGTCTTTATTTGTCTTGTAATTGAGTTTTATCATTAACAGAGAGTTGTGTGCTACATCAATTTCACATTTCACATTTCACATTTCACATTCCACATTTCACATTTCATTCATTTCACATTTAAAATTTTACATTTCACATTTCAATGTCATTCATTTAACAAATTTTATGTATTTCATATTTCAATAACCCACTTCACACATTTCACATTTAACATCTCACATCAGGGTCCGTTTGCGCACATTTTCAGGAGCTGGATGTTTCATTTAGGGCTCCGAAATCAGCTTTTAGTGTTTTTTTCCTAGTTTTTACAAAGTTTGTTTTGTAATAAATTTGGAATTATGTTTCTAATCTCGGATATTAGTTGGCAATTCTTTCTTAGTCGTGGGCATGTTTAGGAAAAAAACCTCAGCTATTTAGGTGTTGTTTTGAAAATTACCAAAAATAGCAAAAAATAACTTTGGAAAAAAACTGCCAAAAAGAGTAATTTTCAGATTTCCTTGATTTTATGGGTTTTTGGTTATTTATGAGTATGCAGAGAAATTTAGAAGACATTGAAGATTCAAAATATGTGTTTATTTGTCTTGTAATTGAGTTTTATCAATAACAGAGAGTTGTGTGCTACATCAATTTCACATTTCACATTTCAATGTCATTCATTTTAACAAATTTTATGTATTTCATATTTCATTAACCCACTTCACATTTCACATTTCACATCGGGGTCCATTTGGGCACATTTTTAGGAGCTAAATATTTCATTTAGGGCACCAAAATCAGCTTTTAGTGTTTATCCCTAGTTTTTAGAAAGCTTGTTTTGTAATAAATCCAAAATTATGTTTCTAATCTCAGATATTTGTTGGCAATTCTTTCTAACTTAGTCGTGCGCATGTTTAGGCAAAATCTCAGCTTTTAAGGTGTTGTTTTGAAAATTACCAAAAATGGCAAAAAATAACTTTGGAAAAAAACTGTCAAAAAGGGTAATTTTTGGATTTTCTTGTTTTTTGGGTTTTTGGTTATTTAAGAGTGTGCAAATAATTTTAGAAGACATTGGTGATGAATGGAATATATTGAAGGTTCAAAATATGTGTTTATTTGTCTTGTATTTGAGTTTTGTCATTAACAGAGAGTTGTGTGCTACATCAATTTCACATTGTACATTTCACATTTTACATTTTACAATTCACATTTCACATTTCATTCATTTCACATTTAAAATTTCACATTTCACACTTCATTCATTTCATATTTCATAATTCAATATCATTCGTTTGAATAAATTTTATGTATTTTCTTATTTCATTAACCCACTTCACATTTCACATTTCACATTTCACATTTCACATTTCACATTTTAAATTTCTCATTTTTCATTTCTCATTTCACATTTCACATTTCACATTTCACATTTCACATCAGAGTCCGTTTCGACGCATTTTTAGGAGATGAAAAGTTCATTTAGGGCTCCGAAATCAACTTTTAGTGTTTTTTTCCTAGTTTTTAAAATGTTTGTTTTGTAATAAATCTGAAATTATGTTTCTAATCTCAGATATTAGTTGGCAATTCTTTCTAACTTAGTCATGGGCATGTGTAGGAAGAATCTCAGCCTTTTAGGTGTCATTTTGAAAATTACCAAAAATGGCAAAAAATAACTTTGGAAATTTTTTGGCAAAAAGGGTCATTATCGGATTTCCTTGATATTTTGGGTTTTTGGTTATTTAAGAGTTTGCAGAGAATTGTAGAAGACGTTGGTGATGAATGGAAGATATTGAAGGTTCAAAATATGTGTTTATTTGTCTTGTAATTGAGTTTTATCATTAACAGAGA